>RYFJ01001641.1:0-105213 GCA_003991445.1 Oryza meyeriana var. granulata
AATGTTTCTATGGATAACGTATCCTATCCAACGATGAGAAGTATAAGAACATGGTGCGTATGTGGCTCAGAGTTCAAACTGAATACTATCATTTTTCCGTCCAATTGGGTGTAGTTAACTGCTTGTGGTTTGCACGACACACTGATGAAGTTGTTCAACAAGGCAGTCAAGTCCCGACCACAAATATTAAAGAACAAGTTTGATAGTATTGTTAATTAGCTAACACATCCACTATTGTGCGCGACGTGCCGCCACTCATTCCCACCTAGTAAGTGTAGTTTTCTGTGGTTTTGGCAGTAGATCGACCTGTTGCTTTAGGAATTTGGAGAGGCTAACCTGTCTAACAGGTGGGCCCACCTCTGTTGTCTAATGTGAGTTGACATGAGTATACCCTTTTCTAGATTTTTATTCATCACAAGTAATTTTCGCCTAATAATTTTGGTAGTGCAGTCTCTGTTTGGTGAAATTCATTATTATTGAATTTTTTTTGTAATAGGAGACACAAATAGCATTTGGACGCTACCGTTGCACGTTGCATGTAAGTACAAACGGAACGTTATTAGCAACACTCCCATATATATTTGGATTAACTGCTCGCACGACATTCAATGAACCTAAGTTTGAGTGCGCTCAGGTAGGATACTCAAGCTAAGTTTATATACGGGATTATTAATCTTGGAGATCGGCTTGAGCTTCACTCAAGGTCTCCAAACACAACTTATTTTTTGACACAATAAAATGTAGTATTATAAAATAAAGTAATTTTGTTCACGGTATATAAACTTACGACATGGACGCAATCGAGTACAGAAACTTGTGAAACTTTTATTCTAGTGCACAAACATGCGTGATACACTCAGCTAAAACGGGGCATGCACTCAGACTAATTGCAATGAGTTGGCATGGTCAGTAGGATGCCACTCAGCACACACGTGATGTGGTTGTAAGTTGGCTGCACGTCTGCACCTTGGTTGTTTTTCTAGAAAACCTTTCCCATTGTTTGGTATTCCTATCAAGGCCTATGTCCAAAACGAATAAATCTGAGAGGTCATCGTGGACGGTAAGGTTGTGGCAGCATCAGGGAGGTTTTTGAGTCGATGAAGGAGTGCAGCTGGGGAGGTCGATTCCTGCGGCGGCTGCAGCGGGGATGTCATAGCTGAAGGCGACGGCAGCGGGGTCAGGAAGTCAAGATTGATGGCGGCGGCAGGGGCTTAATCCAATTCACATTCTTTCTACCATAATCCAATTCAGTCGTATGGCTCTGCTATTAACTTGTAGGCTTCTCGTTTATTAATAACGGAAGGCCTCTTATATAATTGTATCATTTTCTGGATCAAGTAGGTTGGTACACATAAATACGATATTGATAGTATCAACAATACACTTAAGACTAAATACGAATTTATTATATATCATAGTACCGCAAAGGCATAAATAGAAGTCTTATGAACCAAGGTCAGATTATAACCAAAAGCGAAATAGATAAGGCCGGATACATAAGCA
The DNA here is from genome assembly GCA_003991445.1 of Oryza meyeriana var. granulata. NCBI lineage: Eukaryota > Viridiplantae > Streptophyta > Magnoliopsida > Poales > Poaceae > Oryza > Oryza meyeriana. The sequence goes on from RYFJ01001641.1 coordinate 1,504, forward strand.
GCGGCAACGTCATTGCCACAGGCAACGATCAGAGTCTAAAACCTACTGGGCACCATCATCTTCAGCAGTCTCCGAATAGTGAGTATAAGGGTCTTCAGTGACTTCATCCTCAAACACTGATGGATATAGCAAGGGTGAGTATGAGAGTACTCAGCAAGCCATCACATAATATATACAGTTGCAAGCAGGACCAGGAGCGGCTTGGTTCTTTTGCGTAAACCAAGCTTTTGAAAACACTTTCACAAACCTAGGACCTAGCAGCGATTTACAAGATTTTAATCCATGGTTGTCTTAATAACAGCGGAGGTTCTGTTCATCATCTGGGTTATATAGAATGGCTTTCCACCACTGTACCGTTATGATTTTCTAGGATTCATCTCTTCCGTCTCTTGGGAACTGACTTTCTTAGCCAAACCACATGCATTATCCCCATCATTAATTAAATTTTAGAGTCTAGCCAAGTGTATAACATGTCCCAGTGCTCAATTAACCGCAAGCATGGCTATTTGAATAGTTTGTGTTATTCACACTACAGTGGATGTACACTTTACCCATACTCCATAACTTGCCCAACAAATAGGCATAGTCCCAATGAATGAGACACGTTTACGGAAAGCTTTCACTAACCTCACTTTGGCAGTACCCGCTGCATGAACTTAGGCCCCCATGCACTCTAGGTGTACATGGTTTCTAGCAGCAAGAAGAGTTTTGGCATTCCCAGGAGGAAAAACACACACTTTATTAAGATATAATTAAATCAAATTTATTGAGGTTACCCACCGATGGTTATCCATCGTATAGGTTACCCACCCTATCTCACACTAAAAGGAACACCTCGGCTTTGGGTACTGCCTCTGCTCGGCTATTTACTCACTATGTCTATACCCATGTGAGAAGTATGGTCGTACTCTGTTTGTTTCATGTATGACTTTATGGCTTGGTCCTTAATTGACAAGGGCAGTCCAACCTTGCCCAGAAACCACTCGATTCATCCAACCGCCCCGGTCGAAAACATTGTTTAGTTTTATTTTCATTTCACAAAGCATTTCATCCAGGTCAAGGCATTGTGGCGCCATAAAGTCTAGGATAGAGTATAGGATACCGTATACCATTTTAAATACCTTTTTAACTACATTGGCCCACATGTCATCGATACAGGATAGAGTATAGGATACCGTATACTACATGAAGTGGTATATACGGTGTGGGCCCTGGCTATCGGCCACATAGCTGAGGGAGTTGTCTTCTACCTCTCGCCCGATCACGAGAGATAGAGAGACACAGCACAGCACGGTCGGGCTAAGCCCGAAGCAACACGGCGCCGCCAAAAACAGGCACGGCGAGTCTCCGGGCAGCTAGCCGACAGCGGTAGCGAGGTCCCAGGGCCCACAGGTCAGTGCGACGAGCACAAATGGCGGCGACCCGAGCTCACCGGCCACCAGGTGTGTAGGGCAAAGGCGAGCACAGCTCGAGGTTGGCACCGCGGGGTGTTCTAAGGCTATAGAGGGTGCGATTCCCACCTAGGGTGGCTTAGGGCGGCGCCGAGGGTGAACTTCCCACGACGAGCCCGATAATGGCGCAGCCGCAAGGACCTACTAGGGGGAATGGTGAAGCTACAAGCGCAAGGACTCACCGGATGATGGCCGAACGGCGACAGGCAATGGCACGGGTTGTTGGCGGTGGTGAAACAGAGCAGATGGGCCCCATCTTGCACGCAAGGTGTTCGATGGAGAGGAAATTGCACGGTGGCTCCTAGCTTCCTCCCCTCTACTCCACCGACCCGACTCTGGTGGCTTCTACGGCGGTGCAGCTGCACGCCCTGCAAGTGCTTGATCTGTGGAGCGGCAGTAGCACAGCCCTTTCCTGGTCTAGCCTGAGGTGCGTAGGGGAATGAAAGGCGATGGTGTGGCGTGGTTGAGCTCCTCCTCTGCTTAAATACGCAAGCGCGTCCCTAGGGCACTCAATGGCTACGGTTGAGGTAAGCTTAGCGGCACAACACTAATTAATGGCCGACGGTACAATATTGCGGTGGCAGGATATAGTGCGCGCGGAAATCCTCATTTGATGGCTTGGCGGTTTAATGGCGGACGCGACGAGGTTGCGGCAGTGTAGGACGATATGCCGGGGTAGGCATGACGAGGTATCGGCGTGGCGGCAGTTATCGGTCACCGACAAAGCGATTGCGAAGCGACACCCAGAGACCCCGAGGATCCGACGACGATAAGATACAACTTAATAGCGTATCCTCAATGAGATCGAGCTAATGTGGGGTGGCATCATTGTGGCGTCACGATGCGCAGCTGGCGACGGCACGCAGTGAATGCGCGGCCGGAAAACCCAGACGTGTGATTCACAACGGCGGCGGTAGAGCATGGGCATGGGATTATGCCTATTGCCGGGGCTGATTCGAGCTACGGCACACGAGCGGCATGCGGCAGCAGGCAAGGCGGCTGGCGGTACGATGGCTGCCCAGCAGCAACCACAGCTGCCCGGCGATTTGGGGCAGGACCCGATTGCAAAAGAAATAGAAGGAAGAAGGGCCTATTCGCAAGATCGCCAATGAACAGCATGCTAGGAATTTTTGTAAAATAAGGCTCCCCTTCTTCCTAAATTTTATTCCAGGTATTTTATCCATCAAATATGTTCTCTCATCTCTTAGCATATATATCCTAATGATACATTGTCCTTATTTTATGAAATTATTATGATTTTATTCTATTAAGATTATTCCATTTTATTTAGGTTATAACTCAATTCCACAGATTATATTTTGATAGGGTAAACTTTAATTTGATGATTTTAATATTTGGACTAAGTTGGCACCAACAGCAAATGAAATGAAAAGGGAATAACCTCAGCATGATGCAGTTTATCGAGGTTTTCGGCGGTTCATAATTTATTAATCGAAATTTTCAGGATGTGACAAACCTACCCCCTTAAATAAATCTCGTCCCCGAGATTCCTTATGGGTTAGCAAAAAGGTAGGGAAACTCGGTCTTCAGGTATTCTTTCCGCTCCCAAGTAGCCTCTCTTCGTGCAATTGCTCATTGGACTTATACATGCGGATTGTCTTCGTGCGAGTCCTCCACTCAGCTTCTTCCAGAATCCTGGTTGGCCGTTCGGGATAAGTGAGATCGTTGCTAAGCTTGATGTCCTCCAGCGGAGTTTGTTCTTGTGGTATACTGAGACATTTCTTTAACTGGGACACATGGAACACTGGGTGCATATCTGAAATACTCTCAGGTAGCTCCAACTTGTAGGCTACCTCTCCACGTCTTGTAGTCATGGGAAAGGGTCCCACATATCTTGGTGCTAGCTTTCCTTTCACTTTGAACCTCTGGTTCCCCGGAGTGGATAGACCTTTGGGTACAGTAATCCCCCACTTTGAACTCTAGATCCCTTCGCCTGGTATTTGTGTAACTCTCCTGCCGAGATTGTGCTACCCTCAATCAATCCCTAATATGTTGGACCTTTTCCTCAGCCTCCTTGATTATATCAGGCCTGAACACAGCCCGTTCTCCAGTTTCTGCCCACATCAATGGGGTGTGGCACCTCCGACCAAATAGAGCCTCATTTGGTGACATCTTCAAACTCGCTTGGTAATTGTTATTATAGGAGAACTCCACATATGGAAAACATTTTTCCCAATCCTTAGTGAAATCTGATGCGCAAGCCCTCGGCATATCCTCCAGTACTTGATTCGTTCTTTCCATCTGGCCATCCGTCTGCGGGTGGTAAGCTGTGCTGAAAGCGAGATGACTCCCTAGGGCCTCATGGACCTTGCTCCAGAAGTGAGATGTGAATTGGGTTCCCCGATCCAATATTATCTTCTTTGGCACTCCATGAAGGCATACGATCCTTGACATGTACAATTCTGCCAATTTGGCTCCATTGTAGTTAGTCTTGACTAGAATGAATCTAGCAACTTCGGTAAGGCGATTCATGATCACCCAGCTTGAATTGTAACCTAAGATAGTCTTGGGTAGCCCAACGATGAAATTCATCCCAATCTCATCCCACTTCCGTTCTAGGACTTTTAGGGGTTGTAGCCACCCTGCCGGTGGCTGATGTTCAGCCTTCACTCTCTGACACACGTCACAGATTGCCACGTATTCGGCTACATCCCACTTCATATTAGGGGCCCGTTTGGTACAGCTTCTACTTCGAGGACGGAGCAGAGCTGAGGAGCGGCGGGAATGCCGCTCCACCCTCGTAGTGTAATTTTCAGGAGCGGAGCGGTAGCTCCACTCTATATTATCCAAGATCTCGAAAGTGTTTGGCACAGCTCCAGCTTCACGGGACAAGAATCTCAAAGTAGGAGCTGTACCAAACGGGCCCTAGGCCACCAATATGCTCTCTTCAAGTCTTGATACATCTTCGTGCTACCCAGGTGTAGCAAATAAGTAGGGTCATGAGCTTCCTTCAGTATCAGCGGTCTGAGATTGTTTTGCTCAGGCACATACACCCTCTTCTTGTACCAGAGTACTCCCTTGTTGTCTATTGATGTCACACCCTAAAAATCATTTAATTTAATAATACATTTTGTAATGCATTTCTAGAAATTATTTAAAAACTTAAAGAGAAACCCTAATAAAAATCCTTAACAAATTTCAATATAAAAATGGGCCAGATAAAATTTTATTAAATATTTCACTTGTTCTTTTAGCCCTTGGATTTTTCTGGGAATTAATTGAGCAAGGGAGGTATTTTTAATAAATGAAATAGCATTTCAGTGAATAATTAAAATAGAAAACCTTTTGAAAATCCCTTCCTGGCCACTGGGCCAAATTCGGCCTAGCGCTTTCCCCCTCACCTCTTTCCCGCATCGGCCTGGAGGCCCAGCTGCCGGCCTACTTCCCTCTCTCCCCCCTCTCTCTCTCTCTTTCTTTCACCGATAGGTGGACCCCACCTGTCGGGGTCATCCCCAACCTCCGACCGAAGGCCTTGTCCGTGCCATCGCCGCATGTGGAGGCCATGGGCCCTGGGTACCTCGGATAGAGGATGGACCTAATCCTGTAATTAGGGATACAACAGGACTCGGTGCATATTACCTTGTATGATAAGGAAAGGGATATAGTCCTAGTCAGGTATGTTGTACTCCTAGAAGGAAATCCCTTGGTCAAGTCCGACTGGGGATTCCTACCGTGTAACCTTGCCTCCTCAATATATAAGAAGAGGCAAGGAGCCCCCTGGGGTAGAACGTTCTCACTAGAGAAAACACCGCAATCTCATCAGAGAAATCTCAAAGACAATACACCACAGCTGGAAGTAGGGTATTACCTTACCTTGAGGGCTTGACTAGAATAAAATGTTTTATGTTCTTTTGCAGTCCATCAAGTTTAGGTCTCACGAGTAGCCCCATATAATTATTGCCAATACAAAGCATCGACATTGCGCCCGCGCGAAATCTGGCCTCTCCGCCCGATCTTTTTCCAAATTGGTTGAGGGGATTTCCTTTCCTTTCTCTCCTCCACCTTTCCCCTCAAAAACCGGAGCAAAATCGGCGTCGTATCGAGCCCGGACTCGAGCTCTTCTCAGAAACCACTGGGCCCGAGTTTGCCGCCGCCCTAGCCGCTGTGTCCGCCTCGGTCTCGCCTATCTCGGGGGCCGTATAAAGTGCCCAGTCCCCTCCTCTTTCAGCCACATGGATGCTAGTGATAGCCTGATCTTAAATCAATTTTAGAGAACACTTTAGCTCCCTTGAGCTATTCGAATAGATCATCAATGCAAGAGAGGGGATACCTGTTCTTGATGGTTACTTCGTTCAACGAACGGTAATCCACGCACATCCTCATGCTTCCATCCTTCTTCTTGGCCGGTGCTCCCCATGGTGAATAACTAGGTTGTACATACCCCTTTTCCTGGAGTTCTCTAATTTCATTCTTGAGTTCTTCCAATATGTTTGTCGGCATCCTATATGGTCTCTTAGATATGGGTGCGGTACCAAGCATTAGTTCAGTAATGAACTCTATATCCCTATCTGGGGGCATTCCGGGTAGTTCCTCTGGAAAAACATCTGGGTATTACTGTACTACCGGCATTCCTTCCATTGGTAGCATAGTAAATACCCCACCGGCTCGCTCATAAAGCTTGGGGTCTTGACACATGGTTATCTTTATCGGTGAGTCCCACTGGTTGGTGACGGTAACTTCTCTACAAGTGCAATCTATCATGCCCTTGTTTTTGACTAACCAATCCATCCCTAAAATGATGTCCAAGGTTTGCAGGGTAAGAACCAGAAGGTTTAAGAGAAAGATCTCATCCTTAAGCCGTATAGGCAGATCAACACAAGCATTAAGCACCCTGATATCCCAGGTGAATGTATTAGCATTGATTTCTTTAATTCCACCCTTTTTAGCTTGTGCTTTTCACTTGCTCTTAATGAAATGAATGAATGCGATGCACGGGAATTAAACAAAATTTTAACTGGGGTGGAGTTGATAGAGAACATACCCATCAGAACGCCCTGATCATCCTGGGCTTCCTCGGTGCATACGTGCTTCACGTGCCCATGCCCAAATCCCTGAGCTGGCCTGGTTTGCGGTGGTGTCTTGAATAGCCCACGTCCAGCTGTTGGTGTGGTAGTCCCCCTGATAGTAGTGGCGTTGGCACCAGTACGGACGAGCGTACCACATGGCTTTGGGCACTTGTTGGCATAATGCCCATACTCTCCATAGTTGAAACAGTCCATGTTTTTCCTTCCTCCTGGTGCGGGGAGTGTAGGTGCAGGAGTTGTGTGGCGGCAGGCCTGGGTGCAAGTGCTGGCATTGCTGGATGAGACGGAATGGTTGGTGCTAGTTTTTGACCTTGAGTCAGTGCACCCTTGAAACGTTGTGGTGCCCCTTGAAGCGGGCGTGCCATGGCGAGTCTTCGTTTGCGGTTGTTTTCCACTGTCTTCTGGTCATTCTCCTATCGCACCGCTTTGTTAATTAAGCTATGGAAGTTATTATGGTCCTACCCGATCATGGGCCCACGCAGCTCGTCATTTAGACCTTCAATAAACTTGTCTATCTTTTCGTATTCATCAAAAAAATCTCCTGGCGTGTAACGAGCTAGCTGAGTAAACTTATTCAGGTACTCATGCACAGTCATGTTCCCTTGCCTCAACTTTCTAAATTCATTCTTCTTCATGCGCATCACAGCGGCAGGCACATAGTTCTCACAAAAAGCTGCAGTAGATTCCTCCCATGTGGGCTCGGTATCCCCATTTTCACGAGCCTCCTTGTAAGTGTCCCACCAGTCGCTAGCAGGTCCTTCCAGTTGATTTGTGATGAAGATTACTTTGTCAGCCTGTCGCACGCGCACCAGGGTCAACTTCTTCTCTATCAGGCGCATCCAATCTTTAGCATCCATGGGTTCTTCGGCTCCGGCAAAAGTTGGTGGGGTAGTTCTCATGAACTCGCCGAAGTTTGAGTTTCCACGGCCTCCTTGGTTGTTGGCAATAGCCTGAAGCAACTGAGTCTGGGTAGCCATCACCTCAACCGGGGTGGCTGGGTTGGGTGGTGGCACTTCATCAGCAGTGTCGGCGACTTGACCTCGTCGAGTGTTCACCATCTATTGATGAGGGGGTAAGAATCTACCTAACTTGGGGTAGGATTTGTAAAGGTTTTTAATTGAAGTTGTAATCATCTAGTCTTCTACAACTATGTTGCAATCAGATTAGATCAAGCATGCAAAGAGGTTCACAACACAAATGAAAACATAAATAGCACGAATAATTAATACACCACATGGTCCACAACATAGCATTAAGAAACGATGATGCAACTGAATGCACACACAAGCAGTCAAGTGGGTAACACACAAGTAGAGCAACGAACTATCCTGACAACTAAATAACTAAAAGGGGGTGTCACGCTGTCCAAAAACTTGCCAAAGCGAGCACTCAATCATCCATCTCCAGCTCGAGTTGTCTACTCATCCAACCATGCACCCGTACCAGGTGCAGGCAGAGGGTGGTCCCTAGTGGACACAAACCTGAGAGGTGTTGCAGAGATAGGGGCAGTCGGGGGCTCCACCTTGGTCTGCTTGTATCTCAGCCCTAAGTTCTTGCGGGCGGTCCTGCGAATAGTAGGGCCTCCAGCAAAGGTGATGCGGAACGAGGGTCCTGACTCCTCGGGATCCTCTGAAACCAAGGTCTCCTCCTCCTCCGGGTCAGTCTCTGGCTCGGGGTTAGTCTCCAGGTCAGGATTAGACTCACTGCTCGCTCTCACTGTCTATGCATATCGGAGTATCCTCACTGCTGCCAAGCTGGGTCTAGGCGAGTGCCCCACTGGGTGTGTCCATATGCATCGGCTCTACTCCCAACTCCGTAATCTGCCCCTCCTCTGATCCGACTAGAGGGGATCCAGCATGAGTGCCCAGGTGGTTATAGTCCTCAAGTAAGGTGCGGAAAGAGATCTGGTGGGATGGTGTGAGGAGGCAGTAGTAGTCAAAGAGGTGGTCGTATACGGGGGTGGCTAGGTGTGGTGGCACAGCAGTGGAGGTGGAAGCGGTGGCTGGGGAGGCAGTAGGGGTAGTGGTAGGGGCAGCGGTAGTGGTAGTGGCTGCGGCAGCGGTGGCAGTCTGAACCTGCGTCTCGAGCTACTGGATTTGCTGCTAGCAACTATCAAGCTGGCTCCTAAGGGTGTTCTGCTCCGTAGTCCTGGTGTTGTACTTCTCGGCCAGCTGTCTGTACTGCTAGGAGTGAACTTGAAGTTGCGCCTTCAGCGACACGATCTCTGCCCCATAGGACTAGTGCTCCTCCTCAAGCTGCTGGTGAGTGTGTGAGAGGTTCATCAGGTCAACCTCCAAGTCTCCCAAACATCCCTGCTGCTTAGATAGCTTCAGTAACGCCTCCTCGTAGCAGTCATCAGCTGCCTCTACCCACCTGGCCAAATGGGTCACCATCGGGTTGAAACAGCACGGGGTGTCACAGACAGTGCATAAGGTATCATCCTCGCCCTATAAGGGTGGTGGGCGAACTCTGTCCTCTTCAACTCCTCTCTGTACTAGGCGTGCAGTCAAAGAAACGCCTTGTGAGGACTATCGACCCCATCGAGTCGCGACGGTAACGGGACCGAAAAAGGTACTCTGGCTTAGTGGCGGTGCACGGCTGAACCCGCACCGAAGCCTCCCACTCGTCTCGGTCTCTGAACTCATACTTTCTGGCACGATAGACCGGTGCTATCGAGTAGCGCAGGCAACTCATCATCTTGCACAGATGCTCATCGTAACCTCCTGGGGTGTCCATGGTCACGTCGATCTAGCCCAGGGTCTGACCAAAACCTGCCATCTACAAATGTTTTTAGGAAAGTCAACGCAGGAAAAAACTTTAATAGTGTGCAGAAGGGTAAGATATGAAAGAAAACATGTTTTGTTTAGGTAAAATATAGGTTTTCCAAAAATATTCGATGCGGGAGTTCCTCCCATAACCATGCTACAAAAGGGGTAGGGCACCATTGGTCTTATCCTACAGTCGTATGGCTCTGATACCAACTTTGTAGGCTCCCATTTATATAACAAGAGGCCCTCGTGTATTAATTGTACCATTTCCCTAGATCAAGTAGTTTGGTACATATGAATACAATGTTGATAGCATCAAGCACATACACTTAAGTCTAAACACAAAGTTATTACATCATAGTGCTGCAAAGGCATAATAGAGTCTTATGGAACCAAGGTCCAGATTACAACCAAAAGCAGAAATAGATAAGGCAGTGGATTCATAGGCAGCGGCAACGCCATTGCCACAAACAACGACCGAAGTCTAAGACCTACTAGGCACCATCATCTTCAGCAGCCTCCAAATAGTGAGCATAAGGGTCTTCAGTGACTTCATTCTCAAACATTAATGGATATAGCAAGGGTGAGTACGAGAGTATTCAGCAAGCCATCACACAATATATGCAGTTGCAAGCAGGACAAGGAGCGGCTTGGTTCTTTTGCGTAAACCAAGCTTTTGAAAACACTTTCACAAACCTAGGACCTAGGAGCGACTTACAAGATTTTAATCCATGGTTGTCTTAATAACAGTGGAGGTTGTGTCCACCATATGGGTTATATAGAATGGCTTCCCACCACTATACCGTTATGATTTTCTGGCATTCATCTCTTCCCGTCTCTCGGGAATTAACTGTCCCAGCCCAAAACCACATGCATTATCCTCCCATCATCAATTTAAATTTTAGAGTCTAGCCAAGTGTATAACATGTCCCGGCGCTCAGTTAACCGCGAGCACGGCTATTCGAATAGTTTGGGTTATTCACACTGCAGTGGATGTACGCTTTACACATACTCCGTAAGTTGCCCAACAAATGGGCCTAGTCCCAACGAATGAGACACGTTACGGCAAAGCCTTTCAATAACCTCACTTCAGCAGTACCCGCTCCATGAACTTTGACCCCTATGCACTCTAGGTGTACATGGTTTCTAGCAATGAAAGGAGTTTTGGCATTCCCGGGAGGAAAGACACACTCTTTTGTTAAGTTATAATTAAATCAGATTTATTGAGGTTACCCATCGATGGTTATCACCGTATAGGTTACCCACCTATCTCACACCTAAAAGGAGCCACCTCGGCTTGGGTACTGCCTGTGCTCGGCTATTTACTCCGCTAGGTCTATGCCCATGTGAGAAGTACGGTCGTACTCTGTTCGTTTTATGTATGACTTTATGGCTCGGTCCTTAATTGACTAGTACGTTCCAACCTTGCCCAGAAACCACCCGATTCATCCAACCGCCCCAGTCAAAACATTGTTTAGTTTTGTTTTGATTTCACAAAGCGTTTCATCCAGGTCAAGGCATTTTGGTGCTCATGTCTCAACATGCCGATTTGTAATTATCTTCCCTAATATAATTACCCCAAGCAAAGTGCTGCATTTGTATAAATATGAAAGAGTAGTGCAACTAATAGCATAGCTAAGCATTGTCATAATGTGACTGGGGACATACGATAATTGAAGGTTAATCAAGGTATTTGGCAATCAAATAAGGGTTTGGCATAAACACAATTAGGACATTTCCATATTTCATGCAAATTTTACTTGCAATAAAAATAAATTTCGCAATGGGATCAACATGTTCAAGATAGAGATGACTTGCCTTGCTTAGAGTCTTATGGTTCCTGGTCCTCGATCAACTCAGCAGCTCCCTCGGACTCTAAATTTACGAGCGAGGGATTTAATTTGAATTCGGAACGGAATTCAAATAAATCACAAAAATCTAGAAAAATTCATAAAATACAAAATTGGTACCTACTGTTAGATTTTGAATTTATATGAATTTAGGTTCGAGTTTAATCTGAATCGGAGCTACGGTTTAAAAGTTATAGCCTTCTAAATATTCAAATATGAATTAATTCAAATAATTGTGAAAATCTATTGTGCTTCAGGCGGCCCAACAATACAAGGCCCAACCCAAGTGACACTGAGACTGACAGGTGCGACCGGCCCAAAATCCATTAATTAACAATTATTTTCACATTGTAAAATATGGGTGACTAACAGGTGGGACCGGCCCCACTGACCAAGGTCAAACCGACCACTAAAAATTCGGTGGGACCCACCTATTAGCGGCACGTAAAGTAAATACCGTTTTAAATACATTTTTAACTACACTAGCCCACATGTCATCGATACAGGATAGAGTATTAGGATACCATATACTACATGAAGCTGTATAAAAGTGTGGGCCCCGGCTGTCGGCCACACAGCCGAGGGCGTTGTCTTCTACCGCTCGCCCCAAGCGCAAGAGGCAGCGAGACACGGCACAGCGCGGCGTGGCGCAGCCGAGCTGAGCCCAAAGCAGCATGGCGCTGCCAAAAAGGGCACGGCGGGTCTCTGGGCGGCTAGCTGACGACAGTAGTGAGGTTCCACGGCCCACGGGCGAGTGCGACGAGCACGAATGGTGGCGACCCGAGCTCACCGGCCACCAGGCGTCGCAGGGTGTTCTAAGGCTACAGAGGGTGCAATTACCACCTAGGGTGGCTTAGGGCGGCGCCGAGGGTGAACTTCCCATGGCGAGCCCGACAATAGCGTGGCGGCACATGGGCCGGTGCAGCTATAAGCTCTAATCGGCCAAAATTGGCAGGGCTATAGCTACTAGGGGAATGGTGAAGCTACAGGCACAAGGACTCACTGGATGATGGTCGGATGGTGACAAACGGCGGCGCGGGGTGTTGGCGGTGGTGAAACAGAGTAGATGGGCCCCATCTTGCGTGCAAGGTGTCCGACGGAGTGGAAACTGCACAGGCAGCTCCTAGCTTCCTCCCCTTTGCTCCACCAGTCTCCAGTGGTACACGCCCCCACCGAATGGACCCAGCTCCAGTGGCTTCTACGGCAGCACAACTACACGCCCTGTAGGTGTTCGATCTGTGGCGCGGCGGTGGCCCGCCCCTTTCCTGGTCTGGCCTGAGATGCGCAGGGGAACGAAAGGGGATGGTGTGGCGTGGTTGAGCTCCTCCTCAGCTTAAATACCTGAGCCCGGGTATGTTACGCGTGACTTATCCGATTCAGTTACGGGTTATGGAAGGCGTCTTGATCACATGTCTTATAAATACTGAACCGCCACCTCTACGCAACACACGCGAAAGCAATCTAGGGTTTTACCTCTTCTCTGTACTGCGCCGCCACACTTTGTCTACTCTGTCTCGCTCGTTGGTGTGCACCGACAATCGAGAAAGCAGGTCTCCGGAACCGTCGTCCTCATGAAGTCCTGCACCAGGAGAGGGCGAATAAGGTTTTGGGAAGTGCTCCGCGCGACTGCTCGTTGTTTGTCCACGTTCAGGCACTACGTGTCGTCATCACCATCCTATACCGCGTGTCGTATGCATGGTGCGTGCTACTGCTCCGAGCCCTCCTCCTAAACAGAATCGCAGTACGTATTCATTATATTTTACGTATTCGATCTATTCATGTATTGTTCCATTGTATACATGTCTAAATTGTATGAGATGGTTATGCTAGCTTATGCGGTTAATGTCATGATTTATTTATGGAATAAATTAATCTACATGTGCTTATTTCTCCAACACTTACTAGGGCACCAAGCCCGCAAAATGTCTTTAGCATACTAAATCTAAGCTCTCGCTTCATATATTTTCACCATAAGGCTCATCGGCGTAGAGCTCTTATTTTAGAAGATTCTCGCATTTCACTCCTTCCAAACTTCCCAACCAAATCAAAAGAATAGCCAATGTTAATACATAATACAAATCGTATACTCCCAGCTTAGTTTGTGTTCTTATTGTTAGTGATATGCCCTAGAGGCAATCATAGAGATAATTATATCACATACTATGTTTATGAATTTATGGATGAAGTGTTCCTTGTGATAGATAACTTATTATTGATCAATAAGTATGTGACTTGTTCATGAGACTCTTTATGTGATATGTTACTATTTCTAAATGATCCCTGATTATATATCATATATGGAACGGATATGATTTTAATATCAGCACATGTATTAATTGATGATTATGTCTCGTGGATCATGGTATAAAGATATCAAATCAATAATGTGGACACATGTTAGAGAATATATTGTTGGATAGACCCAACTTGGGACACTGCAAGAGCTATATATGATGTGCCATTAATTGGTCTTAAATAGTGTTGGTGTAGAACTCTTATACCTAATATTATCATGATTCTCAACATGTGTAGTGACTTAGTTTGAGACTACCAAATGCTACTCTATAACTAGGTAGTTATAAAAGTAGTCTATAGGTTTACTATGAAATATGTAGTGGGATGTGAATAATCAAGATGAGATTTGCCCTTCCTAGTTAATGGGAGATTTCACCGGGCCCCTCGATGTAATGGACTTCTGAAGTGCATGGCCATGCCGAGTGTTTGAGGAATCAATCACGAGTTGAGTAATCATCACATGATTGAGTGAATGATTGAGCTATTGAAAGGATGCCACACTTCTCGCCTTAAGCTTAATCGATATCGTGAGGCAAAGGGGTTCGTATATGTATGCACTACAGGTTCAGCCGATATGATTTTTGTGTGCACCCGATGGGTTAATATGCCTTGCTAGAGACTGCTATTGACACGTGCACTAAAAAGTTGTTTTCGGATTGCAACTGAGTGCACATTAACCTATGGGGTCGTACACTTAATGGGTTGGAACGAAGTATTAGGATAGAGATCCAAATATTGTTCAGTTTGGATATGGATCTAAATAGAGTTCCTAATGGGCCTTCGAGGCCCAGTTAGATGCTCTATATATTCAGGGGCGAGACACGGTGGAAAGTGTCTCTACGTGACAAAACCCTAGCCGCATCTCTCACGAGCCAAACCCTAGCCGCGCGCAACCCTGGACGTGTGGATACCGGTAGAGACGTTACTGCGTTGCGGCGTTGGTCAGCGGGGAACGTGAGAAAACGATCGCACGAGGAGGAGACGCTCGCGCAAGGAGGTGACGATCGGGTTGCGTAGATCGACTACTTCCTCTACACCGGTGCGCGCTTCGTCGGATCGGGCTACTCTGTAACGCCCAGAAATTCACCACCGAAATTCTGAACATTCATGTATATTAAATCCCTGTCCATGAAAGCCAGGGTACAGAATTCCAAGTTGCCATACAGAGTGCGTCTTACAAACAGAGTAAAATTATATTACATAAATGCAGCGGTAAAGGGAAGAGTATGCCTATTAACAACTAGTCAAGCGGAGGCTTCCATTTCACAGGCATCTTAATGGCGGATCCAGCCTAGTCCCCTTGACGATCCTCGTTGGACAGGTACCCCACCACTGAGAGGAGGAAAAAGGAGCAAGACTGAGTACCACCCACAGTACTCAACAAATCACACTCGTAAATATGTACCATGCACGGGAATCAAAGATAGACTAGGGTTTATTTGCATAAAAGCAGTTGCAAACAATAGTAGTTCACAAACAGTAAAAGGTTGATTAAATGAACAATATTAATCCACCACTGATCAACGTTACACCACGTTAGCCAGGCCCAACCATCAATTTGAACTATACCAATTCCATTAAGTCAAGTTAATTAAGTAAGGGTGAGACTAATTACAGTGAGTCTTGACCAATATGTCTATAACCGCGGGCGCGGCTATTCAAATAGATTTTACTCTAGCCAGAGGTGTACAACTGTACCCATAAAACACAACCCCACACACGTTCCCGTGTGCCAACGTATCACCATGACACCCCGCTAGAGGCTGTGACAGGACCATTCACGCAACCTCTCCCAAACCATCCATACCACGCTGAGGTTGCACCTGCTGCCAGGACACCCCTCGTCGGCCAGGCTACCCCTCTTGCACCACAATGGATCCGGAAACCAATCAACCCTACCCCAGGCCGACCCAATTTCATCATGCCCATCCTCACCATCGATGCCTAGGAGAGGGAGAAGAGACGCTACAAACCCAGCCGTTGCCTATGCTGGCTTGTGGAAAGTATGAGTAATTGCCCAAGGGGTTCCGGTGAACCGGTCCTTAAATGCCATGGGTGCAACCAGCAAAACCATGCACCCACAGCCCACCATTTGGGTCAAATTTTAGTAATTTATTAGTAATAGGTCCAATGTTGTATTTCCCGACATAGAGTCGAACCATGAATGTAAATGATAATATTTGATTCCTAGGTGAACTAATAGTTTCTAAGCATCCTAAGAATAATATTCTAATCATGTTGTTACCCATGTGACAAGGAACAAGGTTTAACAACTAAGGCATAATCTTATCTATCTAAAAGTCATAATCCATACCACATGAAATAATAAAAACATGCATGTTTATTTAAATAAACAAAATATTTTAGCAAAGAGTAGGTACAAAATAATCAAGATTACAGTATGACTTGCCTTGCTCCGGATCGATGTACTCGGCTATGACCTCGTAGTACACGGGAGAGTCGACGGCATCGGATTCTATAGCGAACCACACACAAATAATTAAAAACAGTACATGTGGACAGTCAACCAAGAGTTAAAAGTATTTTTTAATGGATTCTTGGCATTTTTCTGGATTTAATGAAATTTGAATGACTTAATTGGAGTTCGTATAAATTAGTTATGAATTTTTGAAGTTTCACAGTGATTTCCCATGTAAAATTAATTATTAAGCGATTTAGAGTGCATTAACAAGGAATTAATGGCGTCATCGGACCCAAGGGAGCCAGCGCCGACAGGCGGGCCCCACCAACCAGTGACCCTAGGGGAAACGGCGCACGGTGGACACATGCCACGCATGTGCAACCGTGGACACAGGCACACGAGCGATCCCGATTGTAACGCCCTGAAAATCGTCTTAATTAAAAATTATCGTGGGTAAATGGAAATACAAGAATACACTAGAAAATTTTTGTTTGAGAAAAGAGTTTGAATAAAAATTTGAAATTTCCAATATTAAAAATCCCGAGTTTAAATCCTTAAATAAATACTTGGGTGCTTTTATATTCCATGGTTTTGTCGGAGTATTTTAAGCGTTTGAGTATTTATAATAATAAATTCTTCA
The DNA here is from genome assembly GCA_003991445.1 of Oryza meyeriana var. granulata. Lineage (NCBI taxonomy): Eukaryota > Viridiplantae > Streptophyta > Magnoliopsida > Poales > Poaceae > Oryza > Oryza meyeriana. The sequence continues at coordinate 17,975 of RYFJ01001641.1, forward strand.
TGTCTCGTGGTGGTATTTACTTCTGGTAAATTCCCCGTGATTTAATAAACTCTCTGAAATTTTCTTGGATTTTTCGGAGCTACAGAATTAATTTTAATGCTATAAAGATCACTAAAGTAATTAAATAAATATAAAATAAATTCCTTTTTCTTTTCCCTGTTCGGGTCGTTCCTAATTCATTCCTTTGAAGTCTCCGCGTTCATCATAAACTCTGACTCCCTTTTTCCTCTAGGGTTTTGTGTCGTTCCCAGAACCCTAAAGTCACCTCAAAAACCTAAATTCGGAGTTACCGGATTTATTCATCTTTGAAATCCTAGAACTCTTTGGACTCCCAATTCGAGATCCTTTGTATTCGAAATATCTATACGTCCTTTTGAGATAAATCCCAGATATTCCCTTAAACTCTTTTTTTATCAAAATGAATCCAAATCCCCAATCGTCTGAGATTTCTCCAAATTCCAGTCCCAATAAAACACCCTTGTCAATTCCCTAATACCAAAATATTTTATTCGGAATATTCCATTTTCCAGTTCCCGGGAAAATATTATAATTTCCTGCATCTCCAAAATATCCACATATCTTGGGAAGTTCAATTATGCTCGAATAATCCGAACTATTGATCTCTGCAAAATAATTTCTAATTTTATCGGATTCCCGAATTATTCCGAGATCCGGTTTCCCCAAATACTCCCTGATAAAATACCCTTTGTTTCCCGAACCTCTCAGAGTATATTCCGTTTCCTAATCTCCTCCAAGTGTTCTCCGAATCCCACAATATATTCCGTCTCCCGGATCTCCACTACATATATTCTTTTTCTATTTACTTCCAAATACTGTTCGATTCCCAATATATATATTTATACCTATGTATATATATGTATGAATGTATATACCCTTAATATTCAGAATAGTCGTTTCATCCTAAAACCCCTTGGTCTCCTCTATTCTAAATAAATATTCCGATTCTGAAAATGTCTCGTTAATCCCGAGTTCCAAAAATAATCTAAAAAACCCCGCTCCTTTTTCCCTTTCCTCTTTTATTTTCCCTTTATCCTTTTTTCCCTTTTCCCTGTTTACCTTCTTGCTCCTTGCCTCCTCTTTCTTCTCATCTCCTTCCTCTGTCTCTCTCTACGTCCAGCCCGAGCCGGCCTGCTCCAACCCCGAGCCACCCGGGCCAAGCCCCTCCTCGGCCGAGCTCCTCTAGGCCCGGCCTGCGCTCGGCCTACCACCGCCGCTCCCTTGGCCCGCCGCCGCCACCGCCGCCCGGCCCAAGCCAGCGCCTGCGCCTCCTCTCCGCGCCTGCCGCCGCCGAATCCGCGCGCGCCTTCGCCCGTGCTGCCCCGGAATCCTCTCCCCTATAAGGCCAGCCGCCACGCGCTGTGCGTGCCCTAGCCGCCGCTGCCCTAGTCGCGCCGCCCCTCTGCTGCTCCCGTGCACCGTCGCCGCTCTCCCCGCCAGCGCCGCGCCGCCGCTCCCGCTTCTACACAGCGCCGCCTCGCCAGGCCGCCGTCGCCCCTGCACGCGCCCCTGCCCGCCGTGCTGCCGCCACAGGAAGCCGCCGCCGCCCTGCTCTGCTTTCCCCGAGCCGCTGCCCTGCTTCCAGTGCCCCGCCTGCAAGCCGCCCTGCTGTCCAGCGTCACCTTCACCGGGCAGCCGTCGCCATCGTCGCCTCTGTGGCCGAAGCCCACCGCTGGTGAGCATCCTCGTAGCCGCCTCCCTCCTCCTCTGCCTGTTGTCGTCGTCGTCGTCTATCGCCCGTGCGCCGTTCTCTCCAGTACCGTCGTCGCCACCCTATGTCTTCCCCATCTGCCGCCGTTGCCTCTGCTCGTGCCTCCGCCGACTGCCTTTGCCGCTGCCGCCGAACACCGCCTCCTCCGGTCTCGGTGAGCCCCGAAGCTGCCGCCCCTCTTCCTCATCTCCCTCCACTCCAGCGTCCCTCGGCGTCTGCTGCCTTCCGTCGTCCCGAGGCCGATGCGCCCCTTCCTCGAAGTCATCGCCACCTGCCGCCAAGGAGCCGCCGTCGTCACGTCGCCTTGCTGCATGCCGCGACGCCATGCCTGAGCCGCCAACCGTTGTGCCTGCTCCACGCGCTGCCCCGTGCCACCGCCGTTGCCAGACAGTCATCGCCGTCGTCATCTACACCGGCGCCTCGTCTTTTTCCCGTGTTCGTCGTTGTCATCGCCGTCGGTTCCGCCATCGTCGTCTCCTCCCCGGCGCTGCCGCCCGTTGTGCCCTGCCCTAGGTCGCCACCCCTGTTCCCGTGCACCGCTGTCATCTGGTTGTCGAATTCCGCCGTCCCGAGCCGTCGTCGTCTTGCCTGCCGCTGGCGAACCTGCTTGCCGGACTTGCACGCCGCATCCCCTCCTCTCCACTCCAGGCCGACGACACCATTGCATTGCCCCATCTCTCGTCGGTCTCGGCTCGCCAACGCATCGCCGTCGTGGCACTATCAATCGCCGTCATTGTCGAACCCCCCGGCCGTTGCCGGCGTGTCTCCCGTGCTGCGCCTTGGACGGCCGAGCTCGATTGGCTCCATGGCGTGCCACTGCTGCATGGACCCCAGCGAATATATCTTCAAGCCATCCCGGTCGTCTAACCTTTGAGACCTAATTTGGGCCGTCCAATCCACATAAAATTCTAAGCCGATCCCAGCCGTCGGGTTGGATCCATATGTCGTAATCCAGTACCACGTCAGCCCTATCCACCTCAGCATTCCATCGGCCCCTCCTATTCCTAAATCTATGAACCAAGTCCATCGTATGCCTGGTCACTGACCATGGACCCCACATGTCAGCATTTATCTAAAATAATTATTCTAATCGAAAATTCAGAGAATATTCTTGAGAATTCTTTTCGGATTCATTCTGGATTCAATCTTCCAAAAGCCATATCTTTTCCATTCGAAGTCCGAATCGACCCGTTATTCTTCCTAAATTATCTAAAGTCATAATTTACTTGTTTATGTATTTTTATGTATTGTTTATTTGGAGTTTCTTAGGATTTATTATCGTTTTATGTGTAGTTGCGTACTATCGTCGATTCGGAAGACTGCGGAGTCTGCGGAAGAGTTCGGAAGAGTATTTGAAGACTTTTGCAATTGCAAGGCAAGTCACACAACAATCTCCTTGAGCATGTTGATCCCATTTGTGAAAGTATTTTATTTTAAAGTTATTGCATGAAATGCTTTTGAATGTCATTATATGGGTATTTATTTACTATCCTATGATCCTTGACTACTATGGCCATGTCGATATTGATTCCTTCACCTTGATACCCCGGGTAATAATACTGACTAGCTGGATGACTATTTAAAGGTCTAGCTAGATTATTTAGGATTTTGCTTAGCCATGCCTAGAAACTATAGTGTCATTTTATGTGGGTAATTAATGACTCATTTATGACTAATTATGGATTAATGGCTTTATTTTCATGACCGTGAGTCATGGTTGATTAATTAATTATGTCAACTAAAACTTGATTGATGGTGGGTTGTGAGCACCAGGTTGGAGTGTTGCTAGGGGTGCTCATGACAGTTAAGGACCGGTTCGCGGACTACTTGTTGCGAAGCAATACCCGTGCTAACCACAAGCCAGCATGGGTAATGGTAGGATCCAATGTGTAGTACATTCAACCGGGGTCCACCATGGTGTGTTGTGGCTGTGTCAATAAGACCACCATGGCTGCGTCAATAAGTCCATGTCTTGGGCGTTGGATCGTTTCCCAGACTCAGAACCCGATCAATTCTAGCCGGAAACTGGTGGTCCAGCGGGTGGTTTCCTTGTTGTGCGGGTTACATGGAGGGTTCTATCACAATCTCTATTCGTGTACTTTCGAGTATCGCGACGCATGGCTGACATGATGTTGAGATTGTGTCTTGTGGGTAAATTGGTACATCTCTGGCCAAAGTAAAACTATTCGAATAGCCGTGCTCGCTGTTAATGAGCGGCCTAGCAATGTTTCTGTGATTAGTCCCACACTACTCATTAATGGAAATAAATGATGGAATATGGATAGCTCCTGGTTGGAGAGATATGGTTTGGGCCTGAACTGCGTTGGAGCGCTGTTCAGTGGTTGATTCAATACTGATTAATAATTAAACTATACTATTTTTAATGATTTCGAATGCAAATATTTTAAATGTTGTTTTACGCAAATAAGCCATATTATGCCTTTCCTTTGGTATCCTGTTGCATTACATTGCATTTCCTAGTGTGGCTTGTTGAGTACGGTGGGTGGTACTCAGTCTTGCATTATTGCAATCTTTAGAGTGAAGCTTTGCGTAGAGGAGAAGTTGGTGTTTGGCTTATACCCCAGTTGAGCTGCCTGTGGTTTGGAGCTGAAGCTACGCTAGTTGTCGTTCCGCTGCTGTTTTCTTCTGTGTGAGGACTAAGTGCCTCTGTTGTAAGTATTTATCGTTATTTCGTTTTGGTTATGTTTATCAAATTGTCAATTTGTGTACCTCGGCTGATTCCTGGACGAGGATTTATTGCACAAATTAGCTTTGGAAATTCTGGTGAATTTCTGGGCGTGACACCGATTTGCCGAGGCAGATCGGATGGCTCAAACCCAGTCGGGAACGAGCCCCACCGACGTGTGCGGTGCGGCGACGGCGCACGCGGCCCTATGGTCGTCATCGGCGACCATCTGGCGCGGCGGAGGACAGCAGCAAGTGGCAAAGGAGGTGAGAAATGCGGCTGAGTGCTCATCAAGGTACGGCGATCGACAGAGAGTGGCGAACGACAGCGAGCAGTGAGGATTGGCGGCGGCTGAACTTTGGGATGACAGCAAGGGGAGCGTTCCGGCGAGGATCACCGACGGCGGAGGAGCGGACGACGTTCAGGGGATCCTGGGGAAGGTGTTGAACGTGTTAGGAGGGAAAAAGACCGAGTCGGTCGATGGAAATCCGCGGCTGACTGCCGGTGGAGAGGCTTATCGAAGGGGATGACCGAGAGGATGGAGTTCTGGTGGAAATCCAAGGCGGCCGACTGCCGGACAAGACGCAGCGGGGTGCGGCGAAGCTAGCAAGCACAAGCGTGGTAGTTGGCGACGACTATAGCAACGGCGGCGTGTGACTGGAGTCGACGGAGTGCGGCGACGATTCGGGAGCTCGGCGTGGAGGGGATTTGGGTACTCCGCTGATGTGGGCACTGAGGGAAAGTGAGAGTGGAGCACGGGGAAGGATTATATGTACTCGGCTGCGGGAGTTCGTGGCCGAGTTGGCCTAATTTCTCAGGGGTGTGAGGTGGCGGCCGTGGCGGCTAGTGGGCATGATTCGTCCGTGGTTGTGGGCGAGAGAGGTGGAAAAGGTGGGGAAAACGGGTGGGGACTCAGTCCGCGGCCTTTGAATCAAGGGCCGAGGCGCAGGAGAGCAGGAACAGCGAAATCCGACGGACGGGGTGGCTTGATCCCCTCCAGCCGAGTCGGCTAGAGGTTGAAGATGGGTCTAACTTGTGAGTCCCGACCCCACATGTCAGCAGGCGAGGTGACTTGGCTGGCAGTCGGGCTAGGCCAGTTAGTGAGGAGGAGCGGAGAGAGACGCACGGTGACATGGGCTGTGGCAGGCCGAGGAGCAGCACTGGGCCACGGCCCAGCAGGAAGAAAGAAAAAGGAAGAGGAAATGAAGGAAAGAAAAGGAAAAAGAGAATTTCCAGACGGATTTTTAATTCCGATGTTGGTTTTTGATTTATCAAAAATACTTCCAGTGCTCTAAAAATTCTAATAAAAATTCTGTTAATGTATTTTGGCAAGAGAAATATAAGAAAAATATTCCCAGCCATGATAATTTATTATTTTATATTTTCATATTTAATTAATTCATTTGGCCAATTTAAATTATTTTTCTTGGGACATTTTCTTAGGTACATTTTGTGTGGCTATATTTAAGGGAAAACTTAGGGTGTGACATACTCCGAATCTGCTTTCGCTGCTCTGCGCGTCGAGTGAAATAATCCATGGTCTTTTACTCATATGGTTTCATGCTTTACGCGATAGAAAATTTTATTTATTCACTATCGTAGCCTACACGTAGGGTTGAAAACGGTTCGGATAGTTTCCGCTATCCGGATGTATTTTCGGATATGGATTCTTTCGGTCAGATAATTTTTGGATATTTTTGGATACGGATACGAATTTGGATTTTTTTTCCGATACGGAAACGGATACAGTTAATGCTAATATCCGGCAGAATCGAAAAACGGTCGGAAACTATCCGGAATTTTTGTCGGATATCCGGATAGTAAGACGATGGCGAGTGTTAACGCCAAAATTTGGCACGGCTCATATCAGATTCGGTAAAGAAAGAAGCTATATCAACCGGAGGAAATTAATCCAGAAGAAGCCGGATTTGAGAAGGAATCGTGAGGTCCACGTTATGGCAGTTATTTATCTTATCTATTAGATAGTTTTATCTTTTAGGAAACTTGATCTCTTGTCTGATCGGGTCTGTTAGTTTTCCTTTTCTAGTTAGGAAAGTCCTGTTCCGTAGCCGATCAGGACTCTATCCACCCGGGCTATAAATATGTGCGCCCGGATACATTGTAAATCATCACACGATCAATAAACTTCGGCGCATCGCCACCCTTTCGACGGGTTCTTGCTTCTCGAGCGGGGCTGCATCGGTTAGGTCCGAACTCCTGCGAGAGGGTAAGACTCGTCACCCCTTACCCAGGTGTATCTGCTCTGTTTACGGCTACATCGGTTCGGTTCGATCTCTTAGGCCGATCAGGTATACCACATCACGCGTGCATAGTCTTCATCGACTTACTGGGAGCGATTTATCATCAGTTTGTGCTGCATCGGTTGGGTCCGACCTACTAAACTGCTCGTGATAAATCGTTCCTGCTAGGTTGATGGTTTCCATGCAAGCGTCTTATCGGAATGTATAGCCGATAAGTTATCTTATTATATCACAGTTGCATTAGGTCTATCGTCTCATCGAGGTTCTTTTATCATTATTAATCTGTGCTGCATCAGTTAGGTTTGAACTACTAGATTGATAATGATAAGTTTATCCTTGATGGGTCGATGGGTTTTATGCGATGTTTTATCGGAGCGCTTAGCCGATAGGTTATCTGTTATCACAGCCGATTGCGTCTTTGTTTTACACTATCATTGGCTTCCCAGCCGATACACATGTTCTATCAGTAATCGGCTAACTTATATTGCAATTCTTTTATGTACTACATAAAGCCGACTGCACTATATTCGTTGTTTTGCCTATCTACTATATCATCGGCTTCTAGCCGATGTCCAAGTGTTTATTTATCAGTCGGCTGGCTTTTTATCTGTTTATATTATTATCGACTATATTATCGGTTTCTTAGCCGATGCGCAAGTATTGCTGACAGTCAGGCACGCGTACCCGGACACGAGGACCAACAAGGACCCGGACGCGAGCACGCCGAGGACGAGGGCCCGGGTACAGGCGTAGCCGATGTGCGAGCACTGTTGGCGCCATCGGCTGAAGGAAGACTCTATCGGCTTATCGGCCGATCGCTGCTGGTAGCCGGGTGCGGGTGCAAGCGAGGTCTCGGGCTCGGGCAACAGACGAGAACCCGAGTGTGGGCAACAGGCGAAGACTCGGGCGCGGACACAGGCGAGGGCCCGGGCAAGTCGGGCAGTCGGTTCAGGGGAATTCGGTACAGGAGCTATCGGCAATCGGTTGGAAGGAGTCTACATCAGTATGTCGACCGATTGGGTTGTTGGCTAATATTTTCTATCTCCTTGTCAATTGCTGGGTCAAATTGACTGGCACGCCTACGAACCTCAATAATTTAGGACCTGCACTGGAGCTAAGCAAATCTCCCAGGCCTTCGCGTGTCTCCCAGATGCCGAACGGCCCCGGCGGGTTTTCGGTGTCAACAGCGAGCGAACCCGGCAGGGGAGGAAGCGCGGAGGCGGCAGGTCGCTCCTCAGCGTGACGGCGGCACCAGGCGGCGCGCAGACTAGGCCGTGGTGGTGGAGGGGCCCTCCCCCGCCGGCGCGCCACGGCCACGGGACCAGCGCGATGGCCGCACCGGGCGGCGCGCAGACGGCGGCGCGTAGACGAGGCCTTGGTGGTGGAGGGGCCCTCCCGGGCGGCGCGCAGACAAGGCCGTGGGTGCTCTAGATGGCGGCGCCTCTCATGGTGGCCTTGCCTGACCACGGCTGCGGGATTCTCCACGGGGAGGAAGACGAAGACGAGGTTGTAGTGAGACAGACGCCATGCATGACCACTTGGGACAATTAGCGGTCATAACTTTAGTTGTGATAATATATATCATAACCTGCAATTGATTAATCGTTCCAAGCCACTGCTATATATATATGTCCCAGATCTCTCTAGCTCTTCAGTACATCTCAGGGAGAAAGCAAGCACAATCATTCATAGGTTGCTTATAGCTAATTAGGTCCAGAGAATTCTGTTGCTGTAGCCATGGCGAAACTGCAGGGACAAGGAGGAGGAAGAAGAAGGGCGGCGATGCTGCTGCTGCGGGTGGCGGCGGCGATGGTGGTGGTCGGCATCGAGGGTGAAGTGAAGCCGTGAAGAAGATAAGCAGTGCCATATTTTTTCCATTTCTTTTTTTATTTTTTTCTCAGCTCTATATGTGTGCTTAGTGCTATGTTGATTTGGATTGTGCAGTCTATTTTAGATATTAGGTGAATGTCAAATGATTTAATTTCTGTTGTGGAGCTCAACATTGATTTGTTTTCTATTATGTGGTAGATACCCCACTCGGTCGAACCGGCCGCGTTCGGTCGAAATTTGTTGTATATGTTGTTTAGTTAAAAATTTGGAAATATTGATGTATTGTTTTACAAAAAAAATAATAAGTTGTCTCTCTTCGTTGGTTTGTAAAGTTCAGTTTGAGAGGTTTTTATATTCGAATAAATATTTGTTACCGTATTCGTTCCTATTCGTATTCGCTCCGTATCTGTATCCGGTAATATTCGATTCCGTTTTTGTATCTGAGGTTTTTGATTCCGAAAAAAATATGAAAACAAATATAGTATAGCTAGTTTCCGAGCCGTTTCTACCCCTACCTACCCCTCGCTTGTTTGCCTCTTTGGGTCACAAATCACTAGCCATTACCGAAAGAGACGGGCTTCTCCACCCTTACCGGCCCGGCCCTGGAAGTGAAGGGTCCAGAAGCCTCTCGGAGCGAGAAAAGGCCCCTGACGAAAGCAAGGGCCACCGACCCAAACCCAAACCGAACCCGTCACGCGCCGCGCCCGTGACCTACCGTGCGCCGCCTCCCTCCCCCTTTTTTTTCTCCTCCCACCTCCGCCTCCTTCACAAAAGCAGCGACCCCTCGCTCCCCAAGTTTCCTCCTCACACCGCAACCCTTCTCCCCCCCCCTCTCCCCGACTTCTCTCCTCTCCGCCGCCTCCGAATCCCGCCGCGCCGCGCCCCTGTCCCCTGCGGCCGATGTGTCTGCCTCGCCGGCACGAAACCCTAGAGGTAACCCGCCGCTCCTCCCCGCCGCGATCGGGCCTAGGGTTTTCGGGGGACTTTTGGGGGTGGTGGATTGATTTTCTGTTTTGGGGGTGCGGCTTTTGACGGTTGAGTCTGGTGGTTTTTGCTGCGCAGGTGAGGTGCAGTTGAGGGGTCCCGATCGGAGATGGCGGCGGCGGCCATGGCGGCGCACAGGGCCAGCTTCCCGCTCCGGCTGCAGCAGATCCTGTCCGGGAGCCGCGCCGTGTCACCGTCGATCAAGGTGGAGTCCGAGCCGGTGAGTCCTCGCGACGCCCCCTGTTTCTTCGTCCTAGGGTTTTGATCGGGGTGGGGGTTGTAGATGCGAACTTGAGATGGTATGGCTGAATCCTCCCTAGGAGCTTCCTCTAGGGTTTTGATCGGCTGCTTCTGTAGATGTGATGTGCTTTGGGGGTGTGAGTTGGTAAGGCCGTAAGGGTGGAGTTTAGGAGTTTCCTAGTTTATGATCGGTGTTGAGCATGGGGACTAGTGGTTTGGTTGGTGGGCAGGGTAGTTGCTACTGTTTTAGGCCATCTCAAGTTTGGGTTTCCGTGGTCTGGATAGAAGAGCCACAAGTTTGAAGTTTCTGGTTATCATGATGTTTAAGTACTTCAGTGCTTTGTCGCTGCCGCAGCTGTAATCTTGTAGGCTCAAGTATCCCCACTAAGTACTCGTTTTTACTACGGTGTCTCAGAGGACTAATATTTAGTCCAGGCTTTCTTTCTCTTGTAATTCCTGCTGCAAAACCTATGAGTCGCTACAGAATGCCACATCCTGCAACTTTCTACATACCCTGCATTTTCTTTGTTATTATGTTATCATTGATGCTTATGTGCCCATGGTCAGTACTTGTGGATTTGTACTGGCCATTTGATAATGGTAATTTTTCATTCTGTTATTGCTAACTCTTGTTGCTATAATTTTTTCATCCTTTTTCCGGTATTTTTCTTGCTATATCCTATTGCATTTATGTCAATCAATCCTGTATCATGTTTTGGAGAACGGCTTACTTCATAAATATGTGGTGTCAGATAGTAGCCTCCAGATTGATGCATTGATTTAGTTCACTTGATTTTACAGCTCAGAGTTAGGAGATGTTGTTTTGTGGATGTTATACTTTCGGTTTTTACAGTTTTAATTACATCTAAATGTGGTTCTAAAAATACTGGTTGAATATGTATCACCATTTCACCTTATCCCTAGTCTAAATATATATTGAGAATTTAATAGGAGAGTATATTTTTAATTTCACAGATTCATTCGTGAGCTTTGAATTTTAATCTCTTAATAATAGTATTTGTTTTTGAAATGATTTTAAGGAAGATAGAGAAGTGTTAGAACCTTGCACCAGGTAGAATATGAAGTGAAATTAGATTTCTTGATCTTTGATGACTTGTTTGATAACTACTTTGACAAACTATCAGTCTGTTCACCTTTTTGAGGAGATACGGCATACTGTAGCAAACTGTGTTGCTTGGATTGTCAATGTATAGTAGACATCATATTCTTTGAATAAATAAGTGCATGACTGCCTTACAACCATCGCATTTTCAAGATAAAGTGGTTAAATATTGCATAAGTGCATTCATTATACTCCATTTCAGTATGCTTGCTGTTCTCTGAAAGTTTATTCTGTTCCTTGCAACGTTCGTCTTGATTATGATGAGTGATATGTAAGGGTTTTGATACCTCTTTACTCACAGGCATAACAGCCAACATGATTCATTAATCATTTTTGTGTTTGCAGCCAGCAAAAGTTAAAGCATTTATTGATCGTGTAATCAGTATTCCACTACATGACATTGCTATACCACTGTCAGGCTTCCGTTGGGAATTCAATAAGGTGACCTCTTCATTAGAAAAGTTCCTCTTACATGGTATTTTTTCAAAGCCTTATTTTCCTGTAGTTTCTTACTTCTGATATGTGGCTACAGGGAAATTTTCACCATTGGAAGCCTCTTTTTATGCATTTTGATGCATATTTCAAGACACACATTTCTTCGAGGAAAGATCTTCTTTTATCTGATGATATGACTGAGGGCGATCCTTTGCCTAAAAATACTGTCCTGCAAATTTTGAGAGTTATGCAGATTGTTTTGGAAAATTGCCAGAACAAAACATCATTTGCTGGTCTTGAGGTAATCTGGTTTTTATTTTTATTCTTTAACTTGATTTTCCAAATATTACATGCAAGAGCCCATGCTTTTTTATATGTTTTAAATCGCTCTTCTTCTATCAGCATTTTAGGCTTCTGCTGGCATCATCAGACCCTGAGATAGTTGTGGCTGCTTTAGAAACACTTGCTGCATTGGTTAAAATAAATCCTTCGAAGTTGCATATGAATGGAAAGCTGATAAATTGTGGAGCTATAAACAGCCATCTTCTATCATTGGCGCAAGGATGGGGTAGCAAGGAGGAAGGTCTGGGCTTATATTCTTGTGTTGTGGCAAATGAGAGAAACCAGCAGGAGGGTTTGTGCTTATTCCCAGCAGACATGGAGAACAAATATGATGGCACACAGCACCGTCTTGGGTCAACTCTTCATTTTGAATATAACTTGGCCCCTGCCCAAGATCCTGATCAACCCAGTGACAAGACAAAGCCATCCAATCTGTGTGTGATACATATCCCAGACTTGCACCTTCAGAAGGAGGATGACTTGAGCATATTGAAGCAGTGCGTTGATAAGTTTAATGTGCCTTCAGAGCACAGATTTTCTTTATTTACAAGGATAAGATATGCCCATGCCTTTAATTCGCCAAGGACATGTAGGCTATATAGCCGCATAAGTCTCCTTGCTTTCATTGTTCTTGTGCAATCCAGTGATGCCCATGATGAACTCACATCTTTCTTTACAAATGAGCCAGAGTACATAAATGAGTTAATCAGGCTTGTCCGATCAGAGGAATTTGTTCCTGGACCCATACGGGCACTGGCTATGCTTGCACTGGGGGCACAGTTAGCAGCATATGCATCATCTCATGAGCGAGCTCGGATACTTAGTGGCTCGAGTATCATATCTGCTGGTGGAAATCGCATGGTCTTGCTCAGTGTTCTGCAAAAAGCTATATCATCACTCAGTAGCCCTAATGATACATCATCTCCATTAATTGTTGATGCCCTTCTGCAGTTTTTTCTGCTTCATGTGCTATCTTCTTCGAGTTCTGGGACCACCGTTAGAGGTTCAGGGATGGTTCCCCCGCTCTTGCCCCTTTTGCAAGATAATGATCCTTCCCACATGCATCTTGTCTGCTTGGCAGTGAAGACTCTTCAAAAGTTGATGGAGTACAGCAGCCCTGCTGTTTCTCTATTTAAAGATTTGGGTGGTGTAGAACTTTTGTCTCAGAGGTTACATGTGGAGGTGCAGCGTGTTATTGGTGTTGACAGTCATAATTCAATGGTTACCAGTGATGCATTGAAATCAGAAGAGGATCATCTCTACTCTCAGAAGCGATTGATTAAGGCTTTGCTCAAGGCATTGGGGTCTGCTACATATTCTCCTGCAAATCCTGCTCGTTCTCAAAGCTCCAATGATAATTCTTTGCCCATCTCACTTTCCCTTATATTTCAGAATGTTGACATGTTTGGTGGTGACATTTATTTTTCAGCAGTTACTGTTATGAGTGAGATAATTCACAAGGATCCTACATGCTTTCCTTCTTTGAAGGAACTTGGTCTTCCAGATGCTTTTCTGTCATCAGTGAGTGCTGGGGTAATACCATCTTGTAAAGCTCTTATCTGTGTTCCTAATGGTCTTGGTGCAATATGCCTTAATAACCAAGGACTTGAGGCTGTCAGGGAAACTTCAGCTCTGCGTTTTCTTGTTGACACATTCACCAGCAGGAAGTACTTGATTCCAATGAATGAAGGTGTTGTCCTTTTAGCTAATGCAGTGGAAGAGCTTCTTCGTCATGTGCAGTCCCTAAGAAGCACTGGTGTTGACATCATTATTGAAATAATTAACAAACTTTCTTCACCTCGTGAAGAGAAGAGCAATGAACTAGCCACTTCTGATGAAAGAACAGAAATGGAAACTGATGCGGAAGGACGTGATTTGGTAAGTGCTATGGATTCCAGTGTGGATGGCACTAATGATGAACAGTTCTCTCATTTGAGCATTTTTCATGTAATGGTATTGGTGCATCGGACAATGGAAAACTCTGAAACCTGCCGGTTATTTGTGGAGAAAGGGGGCCTGCAAGCGCTTTTGACACTCCTGTTGCGACCTAGCATTACCCAATCATCTGGAGGAATGCCTATTGCGTTGCATAGCACCATGGTATTCAAGGGCTTTACTCAGCATCACTCTACTCCACTTGCACGTGCATTTTGCTCTTCCTTAAAGGAGCATTTAAAGAATGCCTTGCAGGAACTTGATACAGTTGCAAGCTCAAGTGAAGTGGGAAAGTTAGAAAAAGGAGCACTTCCATCTCTTTTTGTTGTTGAGTTCCTACTCTTCCTTGCAGCATCCAAAGATAATCGTTGGATGAATGCTCTACTCACAGAATTTGGAGATGGCAGTAGGGATGTCCTGGAAGATATTGGACGAGTACACCGGGAAGTGCTTTGGCAAATTTCGCTTTTTGAAGAAAAGAAAGTTGAGCCTGAAACTACTACTTCAGCAAATGACTCCCAACAAGACACAGCTGTGGGGGATATTGATGACAACAGATACACATCCTTCAGGCAATATCTTGATCCTCTTTTGAGGCGAAGGGGCTCTGGGTGGAATATTGAGTCACAGGTGTCTGACCTCATTAATATCTATCGTGATATTGGCCGTGCAGCTGGTGAGACTCAGAGATATCCTAGTGCAGGATTGCCCTCAAGTTCTTCTCAAGACCAGCCTTCCAGTTCATCTGATGCAAGTGCTAGCACAAAATCAGAAGAGGACAAGAGAAGATCAGAGCATTTGTCCTGCTGTGACATGATGAGGTCACTCTCTTACCATATCAACCATCTTTTCATGGAGCTTGGGAAAGCAATGCTTCTTACATCTCGTCGGGAGAACAGTCCTGTAAATTTATCTGCATCTGTTGTATCTGTTGCTAGCAATGTTGCTTCTATTGTGTTGGAGCACCTCAATTTTGAGGGGCACACAATCAGTTCTGACAGAGAGATTACTGTTTCTACAAAGTGTCGATACCTTGGGAAGGTGGTTGAGTTCATTGATGGTATATTGTTGGACAGGCCAGAATCATGCAACCCAATCATGCTGAATTCATTTTATTGCCATGGTGTTATTCAGGCTATTTTGACCACATTTGAAGCTACCAGTGAGTTGCTCTTTTCTATGAACAGGCTGCCGTCATCACCTATGGAGACAGACAGTAAAAGTGCGAAGGAAGACAAGGAGACAGATTCGTCATGGATATATGGTCCACTCTCCAGCTATGGGGCCATTCTGGACCATCTAGTAACATCATCATTTATTCTTTCCTCCTCAACAAGACAATTACTTGAGCAGCCTATTTTTAGCGGAAATATCAGGTTCCCCCAAGATGCAGAGAAATTCATGAAGCTGCTTCAGTCAAAAGTGCTGAAGACTGTTCTTCCCATCTGGGCCCATCCTCAGTTCCCAGATTGCAATGTTGAGTTAATTAGTTCAGTCACATCTATCATGAGGCATGTTTACTCTGGGGTTGAAGTGAAAAACACTGCTATCAACACTGGTACTCGTTTGACTGGTCCACCTCCTGATGAGAATGCAATTTCGCTGATTGTAGAGATGGGCTTTTCTCGTGCCAGAGCTGAGGAAGCACTCAGACAAGTTGGAACAAACAGTGTTGAAATTGCAACTGATTGGTTATTCTCACACCCAGAGGAACCACAAGAGGATGACGAACTTGCTCGAGCTCTGGCAATGTCTTTAGGCAATTCTGATACATCTGCACAAGAGGAAGATGGCAAATCGAATGATCTTGAACTTGAAGAAGAAACTGTTCAGCTGCCTCCTATAGATGAAGTATTATCTTCATGTCTTAGGCTGCTGCAGACAAAGGAAACATTAGCTTTCCCTGTTCGGGACATGCTTTTGACTATGAGCTCACAGAATGATGGCCAAAACCGAGTGAAGGTTCTTACATATTTGATTGATCACCTGAAAAATTGTCTGATGTCATCTGATCCTTTAAAGAGCACTGCATTATCTGCCCTTTTTCATGTCCTTGCTTTGATTCTCCATGTGGATACTGCTGCCCGGGAAGTAGCTTCGAAGGCTGGTCTTGTCAAAGTTGCTTTGAACCTGCTGGGCAGCTGGGAGTTGGAGCCAAGGCAAGGTGAGATAAGTGATGTTCCAAATTGGGTTACCTCCTGCTTTCTTTCTATTGATAGGATGCTCCAGTTGGACCCAAAGTTGCCAGATGTTACTGAACTTGATGTCCTTAAGAAGGATAATTCAAATACACAAACGTCAGTGGTGATTGATGACAGCAAGAAAAGGGACTCAGAAACTTCGTCAAGTACGGGGTTATTGGACTTGGAGGATCAGAAGCAACTTTTGAAGATTTGCTGTAAATGCATTCAGAAGCAGTTGCCTTCTGCTACCATGCATGCCATTCTTCAGTTGTGTGCCACGTTGACTAAACTTCATGCTGCTGCTATTAGTTTTCTTGAGTCTGGTGGTCTGCATGCATTGCTAAGTTTGCCCACAAGTAGCTTTTTTTCTGGATTCAACAGTGTGGCTTCTACAATCATTCGTCATATTTTGGAAGATCCCCACACTCTTCAGCAAGCAATGGAGTTAGAGATACGCCACAGTCTTGTCACAGCTGCAAACCGTCATGCAAATCCGAGGGTTACACCACGCAATTTTGTCCAGAATTTGGCGTTTGTTGTATATAGAGATCCTGTGATATTTATGAAAGCTGCCCAAGCTGTATGCCAGATTGAGATGGTTGGCGATAGACCATATGTTGTTTTGTTGAAGGACCGTGAAAAAGAAAAGAACAAGGAAAAAGAGAAGGACAAGCCTGCTGATAAGGATAAAACAGCAGGTTCAGCCACAAAGATGACATCAGGGGACATGGCTTTAGGATCTCCTGCAAGTTCTCAAGGGAAGCAGGCTGATCTGAATACAAAAAATGCGAAATCTAACCGCAAACCACCACAAAGCTTTGTCACTGTTATTGAGTATCTGCTAGATCTGGTTATGTCCTTCATTCCACCACCTAGACCAGAGGATCGACCTGATGGTGATTCTGGTACTGCATCATCTACAGATATGGATATTGACTGTAGCTCAGCAAAAGGCAAAGGTAAAGCTGTTGCTGTCACAGCCGAAGAGTCCAAGCATGCAGTCCAAGAGGCTACTGCATCTCTCGCTAAAAGCGCATTTGTTCTGAAGCTGCTGACAGATGTTCTTCTGACCTATGCATCATCTATTCAAGTTGTTCTTCGTCATGATGCTGATTTGAGCAACACACGTGGTCCTAACCGTACTGGTATAAGCAGTGGTGGGGTTTTCAATCATATATTGCAGCATTTCCTTCCGCATTCTACAAGGCAAAAGAAAGAGAGGAAAGCTGATGGAGATTGGAGGTACAAATTGGCAACAAGGGCTAATCAATTCTTGGTGGCTTCATCTATTCGGTCTGCAGAAGGTAGAAAAAGGATCTTTTCTGAAATTTGCAGCATATTTGTTGACTTTACGGACTCCCCTACTGGTTGCAAACCCCCAATATTAAGGATGAATGCGTACGTTGATTTACTGAATGATATCCTGTCAGCCCGCTCACCAACTGGCTCCTCCTTGTCAGCAGAATCTGCAGTTACTTTTGTTGAAGTTGGTCTTGTTCAGTATTTATCAAAAACACTGCAAGTTATAGATTTGGATCACCCTGATTCAGCAAAGATTGTAACTGCTATTGTTAAGGCCCTTGAGGTGGTAACAAAGGAACATGTTCATTCGGCCGATTTGAATGCCAAAGGAGAGAACTCATCAAAGGTTGTGTCTGACCAGAGCAATCTAGACCCCTCTTCAAATAGGTTCCAAGCTCTTGACACAACTCAACCCACTGAAATGGTTACTGATCATAGGGAAGCTTTCAATGCTGTTCAAACTTCACAAAGTTCAGATTCAGTGGCTGATGAGATGGACCATGACCGTGATCTGGATGGAGGATTTGCTCGTGATGGTGAAGATGACTTTATGCATGAGATCGCTGAAGATGGAACTCCAAATGAGTCCACAATGGAAATCAGATTTGAAATTCCACGAAATAGAGAGGATGATATGGCTGATGACGATGACGACAGTGATGAGGACATGTCAGCCGATGATGGTGAGGAGGTTGATGAAGATGAAGATGAGGATGACGATGAAGAGAACAACAACCTAGAGGAGGACGACGCCCACCAAATGTCTCATCCTGACACAGATCAGGAGGACCGTGAGATGGATGAAGAGGAGTTTGATGAGGATCTGCTAGAAGAGGATGATGATGAGGATGAGGATGAGGAAGGAGTCATCCTTCGCTTGGAGGAGGGTATTAATGGAATTAATGTGTTTGACCATATTGAGGTTTTTGGGGGAAGCAACAACTTGTCTGGGGATACACTACGTGTGATGCCATTGGATATTTTTGGAACAAGACGGCAAGGCCGTAGTACATCTATATACAACCTTCTTGGGAGAGCAGGTGATCATGGTGTTTTTGACCACCCGCTCTTGGAGGAGCCTTCTTCGGTGCTACACCTTCCACAACAGAGACAAGGTATGCCTTTTTTCCTCTGTTAATGTTGATTCTTTTCCATGTAATTATTCATTGGCAAACTAATAAATTACTGTCTGATTATTTTTGACTGTCGAACATGTTATTAGTACCTAGATGATATCAATTGTAGCATATATCACTAATGCAAATTACCTTTATTCAGAAAATTTAGTGGAGATGGCCTTTTCTGATCGGAATCATGAGAATAGTTCTTCCCGTTTGGATGCAATTTTCCGAAGTCTGCGAAGTGGCCGGAGTGGACACCGTTTTAATATGTGGCTGGATGACAGTCCCCAACGCACTGGATCAGCTGCTCCTGCAGTACCTGAAGGCATTGAAGAGCTGCTGGTCTCTCAGTTGAGGCGGCCTACTCCTGAACAACCTGATGACCAGAGTATACCTGCTGCTGGCACTCAAGAAAATGATCAATCCAACCAGCAACATTTGCATGGATCAGAAACTGAGGCAAGAGAAGCACCACCAACAGAACAAAATGAGAACATTGAAAACGCAGTTACTCCAGCAGCAAGGTCTGAGTTAGATGGTTCTGAAAGTACTGGTCCTGCACCTCACAGCGATGCACTTCAAAGAGGTGTGTCTGGTGTGAGTGAGCATGTCACAGAGATGCAATATGAACGTAATGATGCTGTAGTTCGTGATGTTGAAGCGGTCAGCCAGGCAAGCAGCGGTAGCGGTGCTACATTAGGGGAAAGCCTTAGAAGTTTAGAGGTGGAGATAGGAAGTGTTGAAGGGCATGATGATGGTGATCGGCATGGGGCTTCAGACAGGCTTCCTTTGGGTGATTTGCAGGCAGCTTCCCGATCAAGGAGGCCATCTGGAAGTGTTGTGCCAGGTAGCAGCAGAGATTTATCTCTGGAGAGTGTCAGTGAGGTTCCTCAAAATCAAAATCAAGAATCTGATCAGAATGCAGATGAGGGGGATCAGGAGCCTAACAGAGCTACTGACACCGACTCAATTGATCCTACATTTTTGGAGGCTCTTCCAGAGGATTTACGTGCTGAAGTTCTTTCTTCACGTCAAAATCAAGTGACCCAGACTTCTAATGAACAACCTCAGAATGATGGGGATATTGATCCTGAATTCCTTGCTGCTCTTCCTCCTGATATACGTGAAGAAGTTCTAGCTCAACAACGTGCGCAAAGGTTGCAACAGTCGCAAGAATTAGAAGGACAACCAGTTGAAATGGATGCTGTCTCAATTATCGCAACATTCCCTTCAGAAATTCGTGAGGAGGTATAGTTTACCCTGTATCAATCTCGTTTTTCATTTCATTACCAGAACAAGATCTCAAGGTTGATTTTATGTTCCAGGTGCTTTTAACATCTCCAGATACCCTACTGGCTACACTTACGCCTGCACTAGTTGCTGAAGCCAACATGTTAAGGGAGAGGTTTGCTCATCGGTATCACAGTGGCTCCCTTTTTGGCATGAACTCCAGGGGCAGGAGAGGTGAGTCCTCTCGACGTGGTGACTTAATTGGTTCAGGCCTTGATAGAAATGCTGGTGATTCCTCTCGACAACCAACTGGCAAGCCAATTGAAACCGAAGGATCTCCTCTTGTCGACAAGGATGCTCTTAAAGCTCTTATTAGGTTACTTCGAGTTGTTCAGGTAATATGTCATTCACTTCTGTGGGTTCAACTGTGTTTTGGTTCTCTGGAAAAAAACTTCTAATAACTTTATCCATTCTTTACAGCCTCTATACAAAGGTCAATTGCAGAGGCTTCTCTTGAACCTTTGTGCTCATAGGGAAAGCAGAAAGTCCTTGGTTCAAATTCTAGTGGACATGCTTATGCTTGATCTGCAGGGTTCTTCTAAGAAATCAATTGATGCAACTGAGCCACCATTTAGGCTATATGGGTGCCATGCAAACATCACGTATTCACGCCCTCAATCCACAGATGGTAACCTACCTACCATTGTTTCAGTGTTTTTAGTTGAATGGTGCTCTTGTTATCTAGGTTAACATTTCCCTGCTGAGTATTGTAGTTGATGTCAATTGATTTTCTTTATTGTGGTAAATAGGTGTGCCTCCATTAGTTTCTCGTCGTGTTCTTGAAACTCTGACATACTTGGCAAGAAATCATCCGAATGTGGCGAAACTCTTGCTATTTCTTGAGTTCCCTTGCCCACCAACTTGCCATGCTGAAACACCTGATCAGAGGCGTGGCAAGGCTGTTCTTATGGAAGGTGATAGCGAACAGAGTGCTTATGCGCTTGTCCTACTTTTAACCTTATTGAATCAGCCACTTTATATGAGGAGCGTTGCTCATCTTGAACAGGTACACATTCTTTCTTCGTTTCTTTTTTCTGTTGTGACCCATTATTAAAATTTCAGTCATGTTTATCTTAACCTTTGGAACTTGTGTAGTTACTAAACCTTCTCGAAGTTGTCATGGTCAACGCTGAGAATGAAATTACACAAGCTAAGCTGGAAGCGACATCTGAAAAACCATCTGGACCTGAGAATGCAATGCAAGATGCCCAAGAGGGTGTGAATGCTGCTGGATCATCTGGATCGAAGTCCAATGCTGAGGATAGCAGCAAACCCCCTCCAGTTGATAGTGAAAGTAGCCTGCAAAAAGTTCTGCATAGTCTCCCCCAAGCAGAGCTTCGACTGCTATGTTCACTGCTTGCACATGATGGGTATGCAATTTTCTGATTTTGGTGTATTGCTTAAGTATTTCACACAATTCATTTTTGTTCTCCTATTGACTTCTATTACTTCCTCTATTCCGCATTATAAGCTGATTTTCGTGGGATGTGTACTTTCACAGTGTAAGGACATTGAGGAAATCATAGATGCATAACATTACTTCTCTTAACTTTTAGCACTTGCATATGGTGGGTTTCAACTTACATTACATGATTGAAAGTTTGATACTTCTCTAGTTATGTTGTTTAGGTCTACATGAAATAGATGATAAGCAACTTTGCTGCTACTTGCATCAGGATTTTCTTGTGCTTGGTTTCATTTGTTTGTGATCTGCTTTTCTTTTTTAGAAGCATAAAGGGCATAACAGTAATTTTTTTTCTTATATTTGAATCTGCTATTATTGTTATTATGACTAACAAAATAAATGGTCTGTGTTTTCAGGTTGTCAGACAACGCATATCTCCTAGTAGCAGAAGTTTTGAAAAAGATTGTAGCTCTGGCTCCTTTCTTCTGTTGCCATTTCATAAATGAACTTGCACATTCGATGCAAAATTTGACGCTTTGTGCAATGAAGGAGCTTCACTTGTATGAGGATTCTGAAAAGGCCCTTCTTAGCACATCATCAGCCAATGGGACTGCAATTCTTAGAGTTGTGCAGGCTTTGAGTTCTCTTGTCACCACTCTGCAAGAGAAAAAGGATCCAGATCATCATGCTGAAAAGGATCATTCTGACACATTGTCCCAGATTTCTGAAATTAACACTGCATTGGATGCATTATGGTTGGAGCTGAGTAATTGCATAAGCAAAATAGAGAGTTCTTCAGAGTATGCATCGAATCTAAGTCCTGCTTCTGCAAATGCAGCTACCTTAACAACAGGTGTAGCACCTCCATTGCCAGCCGGAACACAGAACATATTACCGTACATAGAATCGTTTTTCGTGACATGTGAGAAGTTACGCCCTGGGCAACCTGATGCCGTTCAAGAAGCTTCAACATCTGACATGGAGGATGCATCAACTTCTAGTGGTGGGCAGAAATCATCTGGAAGCCATGCCAATCTTGATGAGAAGCACAATGCTTTTGTTAAATTCTCAGAGAAACACAGAAGATTGTTGAACGCATTTATCCGCCAAAACCCTGGGCTGTTGGAGAAGTCGTTCTCTCTGATGTTGAAAATCCCTCGGTTGATTGAATTTGACAACAAGCGTGCATATTTCCGGTCTAAAATTAAGCACCAGCATGATCATCATCATAGCCCTGTTAGAATTTCTGTGCGCCGGGCATACATTCTGGAGGACTCATATAACCAGCTTAGGATGCGCTCACCACAGGATTTGAAGGGTAGACTGACTGTTCATTTCCAAGGAGAAGAAGGCATTGATGCTGGTGGACTAACAAGAGAATGGTATCAGCTGCTATCACGAGTGATTGTTGATAAGGGTGTCCTTCTATTCACGACTGTTGGAAATGACTTGACATTTCAACCAAACCCTAACTCCGTTTATCAGACTGAACACCTCTCATATTTCAAATTTGTTGGGCGAGTGGTGAGTGATATTGCTCCTAGTTATTTGCGTTTTACTTTGTGTATTTGTTGTTGGGTCAAAAAGTTATGTTCCTCCAGGTTGGTAAAGCTCTATTCGATGGCCAACTTTTGGATGTCCATTTTACAAGATCTTTCTACAAGCACATACTAGGTGTCAAGGTTACTTACCATGACATTGAAGCTATTGATCCTGCGTACTACAAAAATTTGAAATGGATGCTTGAGGTAAGCATCTTTTTTCGTGCAATTGTTAATTTAGCTTCTTGATTAATTCAGTTGGCTTTTTAGATGTGTAATGTACTCATTTCTGTGTACAGAATGACATAAGCGATGTTTTGGACCTCTCCTTCAGCATGGATGCAGATGAAGAGAAGAGGATATTATATGAGAAGGCAGAGGTAAGCCCATTTCTCTGTGTTTGTCTGTCTTTTCCTTGTGGCTGGTCTTTGCTTGAAACTTAGTCCCCAACCCATCTATGCAGGTGACTGATTATGAGTTGATTCCTGGAGGCCGAAACATCAAGGTCACAGAGGAGAACAAGCACGAATATGTGAACCGGGTTGCAGAACATCGTTTAACCACTGCTATTAGGCCTCAAATCAATGCTTTTATGGAGGGATTTAATGAGCTCATTCCTGAGGAGCTGATATCAATCTTTAATGACAAAGAGCTTGAACTGCTAATTAGTGGACTCCCAGACATTGACTGTGTGTATCACATGATTCAGGACTGTTGAATTATCTTTTTTTTTATTTTATCTTGCACGGGATTTACTTGTTTTGTACCTTATGCTTGCAGTGGACGATCTAAAAGCAAATACAGAATATTCCGGCTACAGCATAGCTTCTCCCGTCATTCAGTGGTTCTGGGAGATTGTCCAAGGGTTCAGCAAGGAGGACAAAGCCCGATTCCTTCAGTTCGTTACTGGCACGTCAAAGGTATTGCTGATAATACCTTTTGAAGTTGGGAAGCCCTCTGTTTCTTAATAAGTATTTTTTACTTAGAAATGTTACAATGCCCACATGATTCTAGCTGATTATTCTGGTTTTTGCCTCCTAATGTTTTATGCTTACTGTTTTTTACCTTGGCATGTAGTCTATTCTTTAGTGAAACCTTTAGTATATTATCATGTTTGGTTTCTTATTCTTTTGAGTTAAACCGTAGGTACCTCTGGAAGGTTTTAGTGCACTCCAAGGAATATCTGGACCACAACGATTCCAGATACATAAGGCCTACGGAAGCACCAACCATCTGCCTTCAGCCCATACCTGGTAATCCATCTTCGTGCATTCCTATATTTCAACATTAAAAGATTTGACTCCTAATGGATCAAAATCCTACCAGTAACCTTTGGTTACTGGTTTTACGAGGGGTACTGGTATTTTTTTTATGGAACCAGTATTCCAAACCTTTCTCCTGTTATAATTTTGTTTTATTCACTTGAGATCAACCCTGATATACTCTTCTGCCCTCGCTCACTGCAGCTTTAACCAACTAGACCTGCCTGAGTACACATCGAAAGAGCAGCTACAGGAGAGATTGCTATTGGCTATTCATGAGGCAAATGAAGGTTTTGGATTCGGTTAATCAGTCAGTCACGCACTTGTGTGCGAGAAATTTCAGGGAGTTTGTACAGATACCGTCATTGCAATACGCAAGCGGAATGTGCACGGACTCTTTACATAACCTGCTCTAGATTCTACATTTTGCCAGCATCAACCATTGGCGTTGGCCCCTGGAGGCCGATGAGATCTGTTGAGAAAGTGCCGTTTGGCCACACGATGCTTTACAGCGCGGATGGGTTGCTGCGAAGAATGTGCAGGGAGGTGTAGCAAGAGTGCTAGACAGCAACTATTTGGTGTTCATAATATTTTTTTTTCCTTTTGGGTCCTTTTTGGCCATTGCCCCGTTGATAGAATTCACCTTCTCTATACATTGACCTGTATGGAAGTTTTCTTTTCTTTTTATTTAAGTTTGTTTTTGGGGGGGGGCATAGACCGGTGGAATGCAACAATTAAGTCGAATGCAAGTTTTCCATCGTTATTGCATATTCAATCAACATGGAGTACAATGTCTGTCTCGTTCCACGGGCTGCGGCCAAGATGAAGTGTGCTCGTCCGTGATTTATTCTGAAGGCATTCCCGGGGTGGTTTGTTGATCGCTTCCGTAGTTTGTCAAAACTCTATTTGGACATTCAATTTGGGATAGCACTGCAGTAGCACCGTTGCACCACTATATAGGCCAGCACCATCCAAAGAGAGCTTTTCTGCCACAGATAATTAGGTTCTTCAAAAAATCGCTTCCAAAAACTTGATTAATTCCAGTTAGTCAAGATCAGTGAACTTCGAGGCGAGATCAGAAAACTGTATTAACTTTTCTTTTCGTTGCTCCACTGTTATTCATCTTAAGCTATGAAGCTCCTTATTAGATGACATCTGGCAGGTTTGTCGTGGCAAGCCGCTTGTGGAAAACTGTTTTATCGCTTGTGAATTTTTTTTCATTATTAGGTAAGAAATGGTCCAAACATATACAATGCCGCTTAATCCCAATTAAAACATTCTTCTATCACGCATGAAACATCAGCAATGAAAACATTAAAAAAATAAAAAATCAAATATTAAAATTGCATGAAACATCGAATAAACATGTGGAGGCCATAGGTTCCGGATACCTCAAGGAAGAAAAATACGGTCACTCGGAAAGAGGGTGGGCTGGCCCAAAACAATTAGGGATAGAATAGAACTCGACTTTATGTTACCTTGTAAAACAAGGAAAGAGAGATAATTCTAGACAGACTCTCTATGTACTTATAAAGAATACACTGGGTCGTGTCTTGGGTTTTGTCTGAACTGAGTTTCTTACCTTGTAATTCTCATCTCTCCGAAATATAAGGAGAGGTAGAGAGTTCCTGAGGGTACCGACATCTGACATACACAATCTCATCAGAGAACACAATGAACCCAGTCAATATACCAACATCTAGCATACACAATCTCATCAGAGAATACAGCGAACCAAAAACAAACTGGAGTAGATATTATCTCACATTGAGGGTCTGAACCAGTATAATTTCCTGTTCTTTCGAGTTCATCGAGTTTAGGCCCAACGAATAGCCCCGTATTCAATACAACCAATATAAAACATCGACAGTTGGCGTGCTAGACAGGGGCTCGTCGAGACAATCGTCAACAAGCCTGATTGATCTAACCACTGGAGTCGCCGTCATCGCCTTCTCTACCAGACAAGTCATTAGATTCGGGAGCCTCGATTTTATTGCCGACGACTTCGGTAACCTTACTCTGTCCGACTCGGTTTCAACCCGATAAGAGAGAGATCAAGCCAACCTCGCGCCAGTTGGTTTTCTCAACGCTGCGACAATCTTCAACAACCTGCTTCGGCGACACCTAAGACTGATGAGCCCTGGGGCAACTTTCTTTCCTAGTGTTCAACTCGGACGCGGCGCCGAGCCGGTCGATATCTGATCTAGGGGAGACGAGATCATCAATCCCCCACTCGGACTAGTAAACGTCGCAGCCATCTTCAACTCCAACATGATGTGACATCTCCAATCCCTTGGACTTCGACTTGGATATGGCCCAGAGCCAGTCAGGATCGAATCTAAGGAGGTTGGAGTCATCATCACCCCTCTCCAGTTCTTAGACTCCGACTCACAGTTGAAGGGCAGCTCGGGAAGCTTCTCACCTCCACGTGAAGTCTTCATGGTGTCAAAGGGGCACCCCAAGTCAAGATGCACGCCGACTACATGATCACAAGAGGAAGAGGCTCACCGACTACGCGAGCAAAAGGAGGAAGAAGACTGACTCCTGCAAGCCGAACGGGACAACTACAACTACGAACTATGTAGAACTAGGCGGCAAGCACAAAGAGACATCCTCCAAACGAGGGTGGATGACCACAGCGTTTTTTCACCACACAACAGAATGTTGTGGCCGCAGTAACACTATTGGATACCCTGCAGATGGGACCCGATCACCAAGCAACGCTAATGATTTCCAGAATGAAGGCCATGATAACTGTTGTAGCGGTACAACAGCGCTAGGAGACTGCAGATACCTTAGTCCTGTCAAGCAAAACAACTTTTGACACTGCAACTTCATCAACCGCGGCAAGAGGTCGAGCAACGGGATACAATTGAAGGCACTCGGAGTCCATCCACGGATCACAAGATAATGACAAAGACCACCGGCGGCATCACGACAACCCTAGATGCCGCGATTACCACGACACTCGAGACCGACTATGCCGCGATCTCCGTCATGATATCAATGCTCGTCGGCATGAACTCGAATATGACGAACACCGCCGACTAGAAGACGGATACGAGCGCTTTGGCCTTCACCACAAGAAGTTCCACCGACATAGCCGGAGCTGGAGCCCACGACACTCAACCCACTCGGACGAAGGAGTTTCTGCTTTCATGCACGAGCTACGCCAATAGGCAATGAAGTGCCTATACTCCTTGCACTCATCGCACATATGCTTGGATTGCCTTTGCTTCCCCTTGTCTTCATCTTTCTTGTGCTTGCCATAGCCACCACCATGAAGGAATTTCTTGAACTTGCGTACGACAAGTGCCAAATCTTCATTGTTGCTTTCGGAGTCACTTGACACTTGCTCCTTCTTGGCTTTCAATGCGACCTCCTTGTTCTTGGCGATGGTGGTATTTTTGGCGAGTTGCTTGACCTCCTTGGCTTCTTCCTCTAAGAGTTCATGCAAGATGATCCTTGATAGAACATCACTAGAAGTGAGTCTCTTGAAGTTCTTCATTTTCCGGATGAGTGTGTTCAAGGTATGGTTCTTTGGACCGATCACACAGAGGAGCTTTTTGACGACGACATGATCAGCTATATCCTCACTTCCAAAGCCTCGAATCTTGTTGACAATCACCATCATGCGATCATACATCTCTTGTGGCATCTTGTCATTTTCCATCACGAACCGACCACGTTGCCCTTCAAGCAACTCAATACGAGACTCATTCATGAGCCAATTGAAGTGTGTCCCAAATCTCCTTGGTCTCTTCAAGTTGGTCCACCTCGTTAAACTCCTCCAGGAACGAAGAGTTGAGAATCACACTTGCGGCTTGAGCGTTGCGGTGGATGAGGATCTCTTGAGCCGGTGTCAGGTCTTCTCCTTCCTCTGGCACATCTGTCACACCTGTACACACAATCTTCCAAATACTAGGATTCAAAGAGATTAGATGCAACTTCATTTTGTGCTTCCTAGTGCTGTAGTGTGTTCCATCAAAGAGTGGAACACACCTGAAAAGCATAGAAATGATGTGCTGAGGAGTGGGGATAAATTTTTTGTAATCAAGATCAATTGCAACTCCCTTTTTTGAAGACTTAGACTTGCCGGTGGAGCCATCTCTGTTTTCTTCATCACCATTGTGAGAATCAACGGATTTTCCTTCTCCGGAGAATGACATCCTGAATCAACTCCAAGCGGTGAAGCTTTACATGAGCCAAGATGGAGGGTGAATATGTGTTCCAGAAAGTTCTTGCACTACAGCGGTTAAATTCAATAGGCTGGAACTTCCGACATAAAAGGAAGGAACTTCCGACCAGGTCTCTCGGCCAAACCAAGAGGGCTGGCTGGAACTTCCAGCCTCTGGACCCGGAACTTTTGGTCAGTTGTGAATTACTCTCCTGAGCAATTCACAGCACAATCAAATAGCAAGATATGGAACCCTAAACAGAGAGGTAGTGTATGCAAATAGCTCAATATAGAAACATATCACCGGAGCAAGGAAATCTAGAGAATGAATCACAAAGAGAGCAAGTAGAGTGAAGAACAAACGATTTTACCCGAAGTTTAAATCACAAAGATCCTACGTATCCGTTGAGGAGCTCCTAGGAGCCGGGTCTCGATAAAACCCCTGCCTCACCAAGCGACCACGAAGAACAACTCGGTTCTCACTCAAAGTTATCTCTTTTCCTTTCAGAGGCGAGGTCTACGCTCACAAACTTGCCTGGGTCAATCCACAGCTTGAGGATGCTCGCGGGCGACGCCTAACCGTCTAGGAGGTCACCCTCTAAGAGTAACAAGCTCCAAACAGCAGCTTGATGTCGATCCCCAAGTGCTCAAGAAACTCCTAGCTCTCTCTCAAGTGTAATCCCTCACAGGACACCTGATCAAATCTTAACTACCATGGGAGCTCAAGAACTAGGTGGAGGAAGGCTTGTAACCATGGGAGAACCCTACAGCGAAAGCAATACACCACAAATGGAGTATGGTATTACCTCACATTGAGGGTCAGAACAAGTATAATTCCTTGTGTCCTTTCGAATCCATCGAGGTTAGGTCTAGCGCATAGCCCTGCATTCAATACACTCGATGTAAAACATCGACACCAAGTCAAAGCCACTGAGGACTGCCACCGAGGACACCGCTGCCAAATCTAGTGGTCCCAAGGACCACCACCACCAGATCTGGCAGTCCCGAGGCCCGTCGCCGCCGTCTTTCTCCTCCTCAATTTCCTAGCTGAGCACCGCCACTGGCCGAGGATCTAGAGCTCCCTAGAACCACCGCCGCCAAATCCGCCTCCTCTACTGCAGTTGATGCTCCCATTTGCAGTCACCGACGTACCTCCCCTTTTCCGCTACCGAATTTGCCTCCTCTACTATCGCCGACGCTCCCCTTTGCGGTCACTGCCACACCTCCCCTTTGTCGCTGCTGGATCCATTCCCTCAACCGCCGCCGTCGCTCCCCTATGTGGCGGCTGCCGCCGCCGTGGAGTGCCTTCCTCATGGGAGGAGACAAGTGAGGAGGGAGATGCACACACAGAGAGAGAGAGAGGGGTTGGGAGGGAGAGAAGAGAGGAGAGGTGAGTGCGCTTGGGACTTCTTTTATATGGTCACGGTTTTTTCATAGGTGGCAGTATTACGATGTTCGCCTGTACAAATAACTAAGTGTATTTTTATAGGCGTATCGTTTTCTAGTTCGTCTATAAAAATAAAGGGTGGATGTTGTCAAAAATGGTTTTTTAGTAGTGTCTAATCTAGCCCAATTTAAAAGGGAGGCTAACACGAGCACACTTCTCTTTTCAAATACAGTTGCTTTTACGGTGCTAAAAAGGGAAATAAATTGCCATTAAGAAAATCATTAGGTTATGCACGGCTGGTCGAGCGGCCGCTTGCACATATTCAAAAAGAGGGGAGGTCTAACGGGCAAGCGTTCGCGCGTTTGGACCACGCGCGAATGCTTCGGCCTAGGCCATGTGCGGTAAAAAACCTTTATACACAAAAACTTTATACATATAAACTTTATACATGCAAACTTTTGATACGTAGACGTTCTATGTAAACGACTTTGATTTCGAATCAAATCAGAATCTGAATCGGATGTATAAACTATATATATACATAGAAACTTTACACATAGAAAATATTATATTTATAAATCAATAAAGTTTATTTATATAAAATTTCTATGCTAGAACTCTAATCCCGAATTCGAATTAGACATGTAAACTTTCCGCGTATAAACTTTCTATGTATAAAGTTTACGTGCAGTGGTGGACACAACCCTAAAATAAAGATGGAGCGAAGATGCTCGATGAAGACAATCGAATGCAATACATACCATATTATATTTATATTGTAATTGTATAAAATATAGATTACAATCATTAAGGCACAAAAGAACATCCAAAATGGTACCTCTCATTAGAAAATGAAGAAATAATCTTTGCACCTCACATACTTCATGGCACATCAAAAGATTATGGTAAACTCGTCAATTTGCAAAAATAAGTCAATTTATGAAACATATGTAGGGGTGGAAAAAAACTCGATCAACTTTTTATCAAGCTTTCTTTGAATTTGTCTATGAATTATTTTATTTTTCTCTACCATTTGAGACTATTTTCGTTAATGTGCTAACAAGCCGATTTGAGCTACGGTGAGGACAACTTTCGCTCAAAATTAAATAATCAACATGGCTAGTATATGAGAAAAAAAAACAAAAAACTAGATCAACTAAAGCAATGTTGAACCGAGCCACAAAACCAGCTAAATAAGCTCTCTTTCCTCTCCTAAACATGAGTAATAGTTAACTAATCAACGGTCTTCGAAAATTGGTTACTATATGAGAATACATACCACTAATAAAAATCATGTCTAGATCATCTAGAAAGTTTAGACAAATATATTCTCTGATCATCCGTGACTTGAACCTCTATTTAGCTTTATCAAAATCAAGTGTTTTAAAAATCACATTCTTAATATAGCATAATATCAGATCTTTATTTTATTAAGCATATTAATGGACTGCTTATGTTCTGGTGGGTGGTAACTAGTGTGGATAGATCGGTACTATGAGGGGGTTGAGGGTGTGGGACGACACCTGTTTACATGTTTAAAATTTCTATAAGCCCACGAAATATCTGTAACCAAATATATCCCCTGTTTGTAGCATGCATGCAGCTGAAGACTCCAACACCGTATCGGACTCATGGTGCCACGCGCGTATATTGCTACCGCTCCTCCTGTTCCCGTTCGCATTTGCATCATATCGATCGACTCCAAGAGGAAGGAAACCCTAGCTAAGCTATCTCGAGGGCCATGTCGATGGAGACCTCCTCCTTCGTGATGAGCCGCTTCATCATGCTCGACGAGATCGGCTCCGGAGGCTGTGGCGTCGTGTACCGCGCGCGCGACCGCTGCTCCGGCGAGATCGTCGCTATGAAGTGCATCCGCGCGTACCAAGGCGACTGCGGCGAGGTAGTCGACCGCTCCGATTTTGGCCGCGAGGTCGCCGCCATGGAGGCATGCAGGGGCCACCCGTACATCGTGCAGCCGCGCGCGCACGGCCGCCGCGACGACGGCGAGGCCGTCCTCATCATGGAGTTCGTGGGGCCGACGCTGCGTCACGTCCTGAGGCGGGAGCGCCGCGGGCGGTCGCGGCGGTCGGAGCTCGAGGTCCGCCTCGCCATGCGGCAGCTGCTCTCCGGCGTCAAGAGGATGCACGACGCCGGCCTCATGCACCGGGACCTCAAGCCGGACAACGTGCTCGTCGACGGCCGCGGCAACCTCAAGATCTGCGACCTTGGCCTGTCGCAGAGCACCGCCGAGCCGCCGCCGTACTCCAACCCGATCGGCACACGGTGGTACTGCGCGCCGGAGATCCTCCTCAGCTCGACGGACTACGACGAGCGCGTCGACTCGTGGTCGCTCGGCTGCATCATGGCCGAGCTCCTCGTCCGGAAGCCGCCGTTCCGCGGGAGCTCGGACAGGGAGCAGCTCGGCGAGATCCTCGACGTTCTTGGCGTCGACGACATCAAGCAGTGGGGAGGCTACCAGGGGCAGCGGCTGCCGGGAGGCTGCGGGCCGGACAGCTTTCTTCGCTGCTTCTTCCCATGTCCGTCGGAGGCCAGGATGCTCCGCCGGCCGCCGCTGTCGGAGGCTGGCTTTGAGGTGTTGAGTGGCCTTCTGACGTGCAACCCAGAGAAGAGGATGACGGTGGCGCAAGCACTCCAGCATCGGTGGTTCAAGGAGGCCGACAGTGCCAGCCTGCGACATCGCCGGTAGGAGACAGACATAGGCCTTAAGGAGTGCAATACTCCATTGTAACGACATGAACGATGGCGGTTCAAGGGTGCATTGTCATGTACCTATGCTTGTTGTACACTTGTATATATGTGTATGTATTGTTGTCAAGCAAGTAAATTAATCGCATTGCCCTACATAGATAGACATTAAAATGCTGAGGAAATTATATCACGTTGAACTATGACGTTCAAATATTTTATCTGTTTGCATTCCTAAGAAAAACACTGGAAATGTTAAGACGGAAAGGGCTAAAACAAAACACATTGTTTGTATAAAAAGACGAGAACCTGCTAGTGTTTTTCATTCTAACAAAAAAACAAATATTACCTTAGATAATCTGCACAGTTACAAAGAGAGTGACAACTTCTCATCGCACTGCACCTCTACTCCCCCTTCGCTTACTCTTTCTCCGAGGTTGATAGTGTTAATTACTTAGTTGGTGCGGTTGGAATTGTTGATTAGTTAATGTTGTTGGAATTGGATTTGGACACATAAATAGGACGGAGCCTACGTACTGGCTCACTAAATGTGTAAAAAAAACATAAATTTTTTTCTATGGAAGGATTTGAACAGGCGCGAAGCTTTGTGGATATTTTACAAATCGTACTATGCACCAGAGACGGACGACGCTCGCGTAGTACAGTCCGGTTTGCTCGGCTGGGCCATGCAACGCGCGGATGACCGATGAAAATGCATTGTGACGATCGGAAAAATACAAAATTTTTAAGTAGGTACTACTATATAGATTAGCTTATGGCCACATTAACTATCCTGTTATTGGTACCAACACAGCATGCCCTAAGTCAGGCTTCTGAGAGCATCGACCTCCCTCCCATAGCTATCATCCATTCATCCAAATAGAGCAAACAACGGCTACCTGCCTACATGTCAAATAAAAAAAATAATGTTTTTCTAACTAAAGTACTGAGTTATAAGGATGATACGAACTAGAAATATAGAGTAGCAATCGGTTGCACCGACCCCCATATCTCTGCTGTCCGTGTTCCTATGAGATTCATGCAGCTAGTTGTATTCTCATTCATATAGATTTTTAGCGAATGCTGTATTTGCAGACCGGGTTTCAATGCTCTTAGGTGGAGAGCGCATAGACAAAATCTTCACACAGCGGTGAACATAATCCCGATGGCGAAACATATTGAACAACGAGTGGCTATACTATCCCAAGGCACTGTGCATGATTTGTTTATTGAGATAGTGGATGTATTATGCAAGATTCTTTTTGTGCTTCACTAGGGGAGATCAGGGCAACGAGTCTCCTTGGTTCTCTCATTTTGCTATACCTGCTAGGGTTTGTCGTGCGAGGAGGTGGGAGAAATGGAGATCTCTACCGCATAGGGTTTCATCAATGGATAAAAATGTTCATTCGATTGTTAAGATCATTGCGAGGTAGTACCTTATGTTTATTGTGTTCACAGGTTTGATGCGAGTTAGTGGTTGTTATAGTTAGCGTCGGATTTCTTGATCTACATTTCTCCATCGTGACGGTGAGCATTGTTGTACTTGCACATTCTCCCGTTATTTGTTCATCCGAGCCAAACCTTATTGGTCTTTCTGTGGATTTTTTTTTTGGGGATGCATTTGCCGCGAAATATTGTTATGTCGACATTTTGCATTTACTGTCAATTTGGTTTTTGTGTTGGCCCTATAGTTACGTATTGTTGAAAATTTATCTAGGGTTGCCGGACATGGTGCTGAATCTGACACAGGAGACGATGACATGGTTGTCGTTTGTGGGGTAGCTATGCCTGGGTCAACTACATCTAGATGTTAACCTAGGCATATACATGAAGTTGTTTCCGGCTTCTCTGAGTACAAACGTTTTCTAGTTAGCGATCGGTTTGGTGATATTCTGGAAGTCCCTAATGTTTAGTCTGTGGCTACTTGGCAAAGTGAATCCTCCCAAGAGGTGCATTGTTCTAGATGATAGGCGGAAAATACATTTTTTTGCTGATGACGTCATTACTATTTTTGGCATACCATGCGGGGAAAGATGCATGACCTGATGGTGTGTTGCCTAAAGAGGTAGTGGACTTAATGAAAGATTCTATTTGCATTATTGATCAAGAAAAGCATAACCTTCGTGATGTTGAGGCTTTCCTTGCAAAAGATATCACTGAAAAGTCTAGTCAGGTGAAAAAATGACTGCTTCCAAATTGCCTTTGTCATTTTTGCCATGGGGTATTTGCTAGTGCCGTCAGCAACATGTGGCCGTGCTTCCATTGATTATTGGGGTGCACTTCAGTTCACTGACAATATTTCAAAGTACAACTAGGATGAGTATGTTATTTTAGCACTTATTGACTCAGCATGGAAGGTTCATCATGATGTGAATTCAAAGGGTGTTGTCTCAAACTTTAGTGGTTGCCACAATTTTTTGCAGGCTAGTTTCAACATTCTCAACCGTGCATGTGCACTGAGGTACTTAAACAGTTTTCTTACGCCCAATACACTTTGTGTTGGTTTTTTACCTTGACTACATATCGATTGGGATCTTCACTATGCCACATAAGGTAATCCCAAGAATCAAGGTATATGATGCCGATACAATGAAAGAAATGATTTCAATGGGTTAAAACAGTAATACTGCAGTGGTGTCGTATGATGCTGTTAGGGTAAGCATCATTGTCACGCATTATACAGTACATCCTTTTCCTCTTCTTTTGCCCCATGTGTGGAGGCCATAGGCCTCAGGTACCTGAAGGAAGACAATACGACCACTCAGATAGAGGGTGCGCCGGCCCATATAATTAAGGATATAGTAGAACTCAGCTTTATGTAACCTTGCACGACAAGGAAAGCGGTATAGTCCTAACCGGTTACTCTATGTTCTTAAAGGGAAATCTCTTGGTTGAATTCGACTGAGATTCTTACCTTGTAATTTTGCCTCCTCGGTATATAATGAGAAGCAAGGAGCCCCCTAGGGCATACAAAATCTCACCAGAAAATATAGCAAAAGTAATACACCACAACTGAAAGTAGGGTATTACCTCATCCCAAGGGTCTGAACCAGTATAAACTGTCTTGTCTTTCAAAGTCCATTGAGTTTTGCTCCAACGAGTAGCCTTACAATCAATATTGCCGATATAAAACATCGATAGTGTAACATACCAACTTTTGGTAGTTTAAAATAAAATCTAGTAAACAATGGTTAGGAGGAATAAAATGATATACTTGGTGTGCATCTTTAAATTTTTGTGTTTTTGGATTTCCTTACAAAGCATAATAGGAATTAAGTGCATATATGGAAGGCTAAACCAAAAATTTGGAAGAATAAATTCTTGGGAAAAATTTCTTATGAATTGGACAATATCTGGAACCCACTGTAAAAATGTCATAATTTTATCATTTGATTTTGTGCCCCATTTAAAATTACTAAAAACAGCATAAATTTGAAACCTAGTTCTAATCTGATGGAAAATTCACATTTTTGTCGGAATTTCATGCTAATTGATAAACCAACGAATTTCAATCAAAAGATTTAACATATTGGTATATACCATCAGAAAAATTGGAAAAATCAAACTCACTATATTTGTACATAAAATGTTAAGTGCAAAGTCACTGGAAAATCTAGTAACTGCAGATTTGCTGCTGCCGAGCCCATTTCACATTTTCAACAGATTAAATCTATAAGTCTCCAGGCTTAGATTTTTGTCAGGTCTGTAGACCATATAATCATCTGCTTACAGAATTTTTCTCACACCTAAACTCAGTCAAAAGAATGGAATACACCTCTGTGCAAAACAGTTCATCACCACAGCTTTCAGACTTGGCCTCTCACGAGAGATCCTCTTTTCTTTCATTGACAAGCGGGGCCCAGTGGTCTATGGGGCCCACCTGTTAGTCATCAAGCAGCAGCACACCACTCCTGGAATGCGTGATATGCCCTGGCACACGCGTCGCGACGTCCGCAAGCCACCACGCCAAGCGCTGCTCGTCGACCTCCACGTCCCATAGCGCCGCTTCACACCCTTAATCGCCCTCTCATCCTCATCGTGTTTAGCGGAGAAAAACGGAGAGACCACCCTGGGAGCTCCTAAGAACGGCAATATCCTCTCCGGTGCCAACAAGATTTGTCGTCGCCGTTGCTCATCTCTAGTGAGCTTCGCTGCGAGCTAGACCCCGGAACACGGCCTCCCCTCTTTGCCTAACTCTCCCGTGCTCTCTTTTCTCTCTGTGGCGCAAGTCAAGCACCCGGTGATTCCGTGCGTCGTGCACTCGTCCTTGCCGGAGTTTTACCATTGCATCAACACTGTTTGTGTTACTCGGTGAAGATTGTCGATGTTTTATATCGGATGTATTGATTATGGGGCTATTCGTAAGACCTAAACTTGATGGATGCAAAGCGACACAAAGAATTTATCCTGGTTCAGGCCCTTAAGGTGAGGTAATACCCTATTTCCAGCTGTTGTGTATTGCCTTCGAGATTTCTCTGGCGAGATTAGTTGTGTGTTTATATTCTCTGCCCTAGTGGGCTCCTTGTCTCGCCTTATATACCGAGGAGGCAATGTTACATAGTAGGAATCCTAATTGGACTCGACCCAGGGACTTTCTTCTAGAACATAGAGTAGCCGGCTAGGACTATGTCCCAGCCCTTGTCATGCAAGGTAATATAAAGCCGAGTTCTACTATATCACTAATTACATGGTAGGCCCACCCTCTATCCGAGTGGCCGTATTGCCTTCCGTGTGATACTCGGGGATGATGGCCTCCACAATACCCCCTGAGACCTTCATAGTTGAGTCACAGCTAACACCAAGTGCTCATCCTTCATGGTGAAGATTTTTCGAGTGTATTTCTCCTGAGTACTCTTTGTCTGAGTGTGGAGGCCATGGGCCCCGGGTGCCTCGTGAGAAGCATTGTGTCCACTCGGATAGAGGATGGGCCTAATCCTGTAATTAGGAATACAATAGGACTTGATGCATATTACCTTGTATGATAAGGAAAGGATATAGTCCTAGTTGGATACGTTGTATTCCTAGAAGGAAATCCCTTTGTTGGAGTCCGACTGGGATTTTTATCATGTAACCTTACCTCTCCAGTATATAAGGAGGGGTAGAGAGCCCCTCGGGGCAAGTAGAACAATCTTATTAGAGAAATCTCAAAGGCAATACACCACAACTGGAAGTAGGGTATTACCCTACCTTGAGAGGCTGAATCATGATAAATTATTTCATGTTTCTTTGCAATCCATCAAGTTTAGGTCTCATGAGTAGCCCTATATAATCATTGCCAATACAAAACATCGACAGTTGGCGCGCCAGGTAGGGGATTCGGCGAGATCATCTTCAGCAAGCCTGATAGATCCAACCACCGGTGTCGACGGCGTCAAGTTCTTTCCCGAGCAGATAATCAGCTTCGGGAGTCTCGACTTCGTCGCCAACAAATTCGGCAACCTCACCCTATCCGGCTCGGACTTGATCCGATCGATTGGGAACCAAACTAACTTCGCGCCAGTCGGCCTACTCAATGCTGCAGCAATCTTCGATGACATGTTGCGGCAATCCCTAAGATCTGCGAGTCTCGGGACAACTCTTTCTTCGGTGTTCGACTCGGACTCGGCCTTGAGTCAGCCGAGATCGGGCTAAGAGAGGAGGAGATTGTCAATCTCCCGTTTGGACTCAACAATGCTGCGGACAATTTCATTCCGACGCAGCAGATCCAATCCCCTAAGGTTCGACTTGGATACGGCCCAGAGCCGCTCGAGATCAGATCTAGGGAGGTTGGAGTTGTAATTACCCCCTTAAACTAGTCCGACTTTGACTCATAGTCGGACAGCAACTCGCAAGCTTTTCTCCACCACGCGAAGTCTTCATGGCATCCAAGGGCTCAACTCCTACTCAAGATGCACGCCGACTACGTGATCAGCAAGAGGAGGAGGCTCGCCGACTGCATGAACAATAGGAGGAAGTGTACGACGCATGTAAGCCGAGCGCGACGCTCGTAACGACAACCTGCGCAAGGCTGGGCAGACTACTCAACAGGAGATCCTCCAAACCTGAGTCGACGACCATGACGTCTTCGTGACCCCACAACAGAACGTTGTTGTCGATGTTTTGTATTGGCAATAATTATATGGGGCTACTCGTGAGACCTAAACTTGATGGATTGCACAGGAACACAAAACGATTGTAATACCCTACTTCCAGCTGTTGTGTATTGCCTTTGAGGTTTTTCTAGTGAGATTGTATGTCTTCTCTACCCTAGGGGGCTCCTCGCCTCCCCTTATATACCGACGAGGCAAGGTTACAAGGTAGGAGTCCCAGTTGGACTTGACCAAGTGATTTTCTTCTAGAGATATAACGTACCCGACTAGGACTATACCCTTTCCTTATCGTATAAGGTAATATTCACCGAGTCCTGTTGCATCCCTAATTACAGGATTGGGCCTATCCTCTGTCCAAGTGGCCAGAAAGCTTCCTATGAGGTATCCAAGGCCCAAGGCCTCCACAATAGCCGCTGAGACATTCATAGTTGAGTCACAGCTAGTGCCGAGTGCTCATCCTCCTTGGTGAAGACTTCCTGAGTGCCTTGCTCCCGAGTACTCATTGTTCAAGTGCTTCTTCTCCCGAGTCCTGCTTCTTGTCAACTGGCAATGAGGCTATGAAGGGTTTCATGAAAATAGATAAATAGTGTGCGCCGAATAGGCGCACCTATAAGGTGTAGCCCCCGACTTTGTGCTTAACTGAGAAACAATTAAACATAAAGTCAAAGATCTTTAACTTTTAAGTCTTTTCCGAGTGATATGTTTCTCAGAAATTGGACTCTTCAGCTATATATTAGTTGAAAATTTTGCTCAAGGCAATTTTAACTAAGCATGTAAGCCGAGTATCACTATGGAGTAAATCCAATGTGTGATGAGGTGTACTTGAGAGATACATGTATTCTCAATTTTAATGGAGACTAGCTATTGATCCTTATAAGGATATATTCTCAATACCATAAAATAATCAAAATACCCAAATGTATACACCCGGCTATAGGCTTAGCATGAAGCATATCTGATTATTTAATCGGTTCTTGTAAAATAGCACCTGCATCGCTATTTTAACACGACCAGCAGGCGACCAAATAGGGCATGCTATTTAAGAACTCATATCTTTAGCCTACTACTGAATAAACCGGTCCAAACCGACATACCCAGCGTAGCCCACAAAATTGGCATCCCTCGCATGTCTGAACAATGTCATTGGCGTCGTTAACCGCAGTCGGCCAAAGGAATCCTTGTCTGCAAGCATTTTCGACTTACGTTCTGGATCCAGCATGGTCGCCACAGATGCCCGAGTGGATAAATTGTAGAATCTGCTTGCCCTCCTCCGGTGTGACGTAGTGCATGAGAACTCCGGATGCGTGTTGACAATATAGGTCTTCTCCGACTACGATAAAGCTTTTGCTCCGTCGCTTGACTTACTTAGCTTCGTTGCAATCTTTAGGAAGTTCGTCTTCCAGTAGGAATCGAATGATTGGGGTCTTCTAGTCTTGAAAAATAATGAGCACCTCCGTATGTTTTGGGTTTAGTGCTACCTCCGACTAAAAGCTCCAGTAGTGGCTTATTTCCCTATTTTGGCCAAATAGGTACCAGAACGCTGCGCTAGCGTAGGATTCGGCAGGCAACCCTCTTGGGGCATACCCAACCTGGGAAAATTGTAGCTGAATAAGGTACCCTAACCTCGCATTAGAATAGGATTCGGTTGGTGACCCTCATGGGGAGTACCCTACCCAACAGAGTTGTGGCCAAATAAGTTACTCGAACCTCGCATTAGCATAGGATTCTGCTGGCGACCCTCATGGGGCGTACCTTACCTAGCAGAGTGATACCCAAGTCCCAATTAGTGCCGAAGGTCGTTTATTGGCCCACATGGAGCGTACCAAAGTAAAGGTGACATCCAAGGCCCGACTAGCGTGAGTACTCGGACAGTAGCCCTCGTGGAGCATTCCGAGTGGTTCTTGAAGTGTCACACTCCAAGTGTATCATGGCAGACTGGTCTAGCCCCCGAGCGTAGGAGATAGGCTCGTAGCTATGAGTTCCTGTTACGCGTATCCGGAATTGGCCCTGCATTATAAACATATCGGATGAGTAGCATCTGATGAAGAAAATAATCACCCGAAGAATATTTAAATATTTTACAATGTATGTAAACATGTGTTCCTCCCCTTATTTATATTAATTTCCCTGACTAGTTGACCCCTTACATTTAAACATTCTGCCTGACTAATTATAGCCCCTGAGCGTCGGGAGTCAGCTCATGGCTCTTTACTAGACATGCATTTTGGGTGACTTGAGTTCTCCTTTCATGGACCAAATTTTTATGGATCGGAATTTATGCTACTCGAGTACTTTTGCAATCACTAAGAGCAAAAACAAAAAAATGCGCAGTATGTATACCTATTAGATGTAACCGGCTGCGGCATTGGCGAGGCCAAGTGAGGAATTGACAATGTCATCCCCCTAGATTCTATCCCGATTAGCGCTAAGCCGTATCCGAGTCAAACCATAGGGAAGTGAGTTGTCTCCAGCCCCATTTAGATGAGAATATCATATAAAGGAGAAAATATTTATCAGAAAGCGACTTAACTGTTCGGTATTGCACAAGTTGGGAGTATGGATGCCATCCTTGCAGTTGAGCTTTTGAGCCTCCTAGCATGTCACTTGTCATTCTGATAATCATCGCTGCAAGAAGGTCGAGGACGGTTGTGATCGACTACCACAATGAAGTCCCTAGATTTCCGCTTGTAGTTCCCAGGCTTGGATAGGGCCGCGTCGTCTGTCTCCCGTCGCTCCTTCTATCGGGGCTTGTCGTCGAGTGCCTCTGCCACTATGTCGGCTGAATCAACATATTTATTGGCCATCTCAAAGACAACTTTGACGGAGTTGAGTGGCTTCCGAGTGAACTTGGCTCACTTGGCGGCAGCAATGATGTCCTCGTCCTTGATTTTAGGTATTAAGTTTCTTTTCTTGGAAAAACGCTTGATGAAATCATGGAGGGACTCATTCTTCCTCTGGTGGCACCGATATGGATCATACTCGGAAGATGGCCTCTCATACGTTCCCTAGAAGTTCACGACGAAACGTTCACGGAGTTCCCCCCAGGAGCCAATTGACCACCTGGGAAGCCCTGTCAGCCATTTCCTTGCCGAGTCAGCCAAGGCTACTGGCAGGTAGTTAGCCATGACCTTGTGATCGCCTTGCTAAGGTGTAAACTGTGAGTCAGGACTCTGGGTTGGTCTTCCCATCGTACTTCTCTATTCTAGTTGGCTTGAAACCAGATGGCCAGTCGACTTGTTGTAGTTTGTGGGTGAACGCCGGTACTCCTTCATCTGGGTGAGGGCTCCGACTCTGACTACGGCGATGAAATCACTCATGGTAGAGGCCGAAGCACTCATGCTCATCTTCTAGTCGGTGGCGCTCATCCTCCTCGTGTTCTTAGCGTCGAGCATTAATATCGTGGCGGAGATCCCACTGTAGTCGTCCTCGGGCATCCTGGTTATCGCGGCGGTCGTCATTATGATGCTACCGTCGATCATTACTCAGACTGCCGAGTGGCATATGTCATGACTCTGAGTGATGCTGACCAGAGCTAGCTGCTCAGTGCCGTGCTAAAACAGATGAAACCGCAGTGTCTGAAGCCATCTTGTTTGACGGTATGAAAGTATCTCCAGATTGTTGTCGCTGCTGACAAGCCGCAGCGGTGATCATTGCTTTGATCCTCACGATTGTCGGGGTGGCCTAGTGGTCGGGCCCGAACTGCAAGGTGTCCAACAATGTGGCAATGACCACGACATTCTATTGTGGGGGGGTCACGAAGACGTCATGGTCGCCTACTCGGGTTTGGAGGATCTCTTGTTGAGCAGTCCGTTCGGCCTTGCACGGATTGTCATTGCGAGCATCGTGCTCGGCTTGTAGGCGCCGTGCGTCTTCCTCCTGTTCCTCACATAGTCAGCGAGCCTCCTCCTCTTTCTGGTCACGTAGTTGGTGTGCATCTTGAGTGGGAGTTGAGCCCTTGGACGCCATGAAGACTTCTCGTGGTGGAGAAAAGCTTGCCGAGTTGCTATTCGACTTTGAGTCGGAGTTGGAGTAGTTTAGTTGTGTGATGATGACCCCAACCTCCCTGGACCCGATCTCGAGCATCTTTGGGCCGTATCCGAGTTGAATTCCAGAGGATTGAGTCTGCCACATCAGATTGGAATTGAAGATTGTTGCGGCGTTGTCGAGTCCGAGTGGAAAATTGACGATCTCGTCTCCCCAAGACCTGATCTCGATAGGCTCGGAGCCGAATCCGAGTCGAATATCAGAAAAGAGAGTTGTCCCAGTACTCGTAGATCTTGGGTGTTGCCAAAGCAGGATGTTGCCGAAGCAGGATGTTGAAAACTGCTGCGGTGTTGAGTAGGCCAACCGGCACTGAGTTGGCTTAGTCCCTAGCCGATCGGGTTGAAACCGAGTCGGACAAGGTGAGATTGCCGAGATTGTCGGCGATGAAGTCGAGGCTCCCGAATCTGATGGCTTGTCCGGGAGAGAAGTTGATGCCGTCGACTCCTTTGGTTGGATCCATCGGTCTTGATGATGATGATCTCGACGAAGCCCCTACCTAGCGCACCAACTATCGATGTTTTATATCGGCAATAAT
Organism: Oryza meyeriana var. granulata; assembly: GCA_003991445.1. NCBI lineage: Eukaryota > Viridiplantae > Streptophyta > Magnoliopsida > Poales > Poaceae > Oryza > Oryza meyeriana. Next base: position 60,582 of record RYFJ01001641.1, read on the forward strand.
TATATGGGGCTACTCATGAGACTTAAACTTGATGGATTGCAAAGGAACATGAAACGATTTATCCAAGTTCAAGCCCTCGGGGTGAGGTAATACCCTAATTCCAGCTATTGTGTATTGCCTTTGAGGTTTCTCTGGTGAGATTGTATGTCTTCTCTGCCCCAGGGGGCTCCTCGTCTCCCCTTATATACCGAGGAGGTAAGGTTACAAGGTTGGAATCCCAGTTAGACTTAACTAAGGGATTTCCTTCTAGAGATACAACATACCCTACTAAGACTATACTCTTTTCTTATCGTACAAGGTAATATTCACTGAGTCATGTTGCATCCCTAATTACAGGATTGGGCCTATCCTCTGTCTGAGTGGCTAGAAAGCTTCCCATGAGGTACTTGGGGCCCATGGCCTCCACAGTCGTGGCCGCTACCACATTACTCGACACCTTGCAGTTTAGGCCCGACCACCAGGCCACCCTGACCATCACAAGGATCAAAGCAATGATCACCGCTGCGGCCTATCAGCAGTGACAACAATCTGGAGACACCCTAATACTGTCGAACAAGATGGCTTCAGACACGGCGATCTCATCTGCCTCAGCACGGTGTCGTGCAACCGGGATGCTGTTGACGCCGAAAACCGCCGGGTGTGCCAAAAAGCTTGCTGACGATCTGGTTTGGCGTCTGGTGACACGCGAAGGCCTGGGAGATCTGCTTAGCTCCAGTGCAGGTCCTAAAATATTTGAGGTTCGCAGGCGTGCCAGTCAATTTGACCCCGCAATTGACAAGGAGAATATTAGCTCAGGGATTCAATTGGCCAATAAGAATCCTGCTAGCCGATTGCCGAAAGAACACTTGAGCATTGGCTGAAAGCCGATGATAAAACCATGTCCGGGCCCCAGCTGTCCGGGTCCTTGTTGGTCCTCGTGCCCGGGTCCTCGCTTGTGCTCGTGCCCGGGTCAGCAACAATTGCACATCGGCTATCGGCCGATACGGACTGATGTAGGCTCCTTGTAGCCGATGGCCGATGGCACCTGTGTATCGGTTAGGAAACCGATAACGCTATAAGTAAACAGATAAGCTGTTAGTATAACATGTGCATCGGCCAGAAGCCGATGATAAAATAGATAGGCAGGATAGTAGGCTAGCCGACTGCCAAGGAAACACATGTGCATCGGCTAGAAAACCGATGATAATACAGATGACCAAAACAATATGGATAATACAGTCGGCTCTATAAAAAGATAACCTATCGGCTAAGCACTCCGATAGAACGTCGCATATACACCAATCGGCTCGACAAGGATAAATCTATTATTATCGATCTAGTAGTTCAGACCTAACTGATGCAGCACAGATCGATAATAGTAAAGGAACCTCAACGAGCTGATAAACCTAATGCAACTGTGATGTAATAAGATAACTTACCGGCTATACATTCCGATAAGACGCTTGCGCAAAAACCATCAACCTAGCAGGAACAACTTATCGCGACAGTTTAGTAGGTCGGACCCAACCGATGCAGCACAAACTGACGATAGGCTATTCCCAGTAAGCTGATAAGATCTACGCACGCGTGATGTGGTATACCTGATCGGCCTAAGAGGTCGGACCGAACCGATGCAGCCGTAGACAGGGCAGATACACCTGGGTAAGGGGTGACGAGTCTTACCCTCTCGCAGGAGTTCGGACCTAACCGATGCAGCCCCGCTCGAGAAGCAAGAACCCGTCGAAAGGGTGGCGATGCGCCGAAGTTTAATTGATCGAGAGATATCATTTACATGGTGCCCGGGCATACGTATATATACCCCGAGTTACAGGAGTCCTTATAGGACACGGTACAGGACTTTCCTAACTAGAAAAGGAAAACTGACAGACCTGATCGGACAAGAGATCAGGTTTCCTAAAAGATAAAACTATCTAATAGATAAGATAAATAACTGCCATAACGTGGTCTTCACGATTCCTTCCCAAGCTCGAACTCTTCTGGATTAGCTTCCATTGGCTGACATGGCTTCTTTCCTTAACCGAACATGGATATGAATAATGCCAAATTTTGGCGTTAACACATGCCCCCCAATTTCGGAGTTTGTTATCAAACTTCGAAATTCTTCTGTTTGGGCCCCAACATTCTTTCCTGGCCTCTTGAAATCGGCTTTCATGAGCCGATACCTTTTGTACTAGGTGTGCTAGGCTCTCGAAGTCTTCTGATGAAAATCTTTCCCTGATCGGAGCCACCAAACCTTGGAATGCTAACTCGGCCAGCTGTGCATCATCCAGACTTAAACTATAACATCGGCTTCTAACATCACGAAACCGCTGGATATATTCTGCGACTGATTCCTCCGGCTTCTGTATTACCGATGTTACGTCTATCAAACTCATCTCCTGACTTCCCATAAAGAAATACTTGTGGAATTGCTTTTCCAGATTGGCCCAACCTCGAACTGAGTTAGGTGGCAATGAAGAAAACCATGTAAAGGCCGATCCGGATAACGATAACGGGAAGAGTCTAACTCTCAAAGCTTCTATAGCCGATGCCTCTCCACATTGAGCCAAGAATCGGCTGACATGTTCCACTGTAGATACATCATCTTGCCCTGAGAATTTGGAGAAGTCTGGTACTCTGTATCGGCGCGGCAACGGAGCTCTATCAAACCAATCTGGATATGGATGCCGATACATAAATATTTCTTCCTTCGGCTTTAAGCCGAATTGTTCTTTCATCACCTCTATGATTCTTGCCGATAAATTTTCTTCTCTTGGATCTTCATCGTAATAACGTAGAGGTGGAGTTGATAGCCGATTCTGATTCTGATATTCCCTCGGATAATTGTACTCAGGAACAGCTTTTGGATAACTCTGTTGATGCCCCCCATAGTACGCAGTTTGATATCCTTGAGGAATCCCATCTTGTTGCCCCCCAGGCATTTGAATCGGCTCCACCGCCTTCATGATCAAGCTCTGTAGTGTGTTCACCAATATCCCAGATCGATCGGTCAACGCATGATGAACTGCTTCATTAAACATGTCTTGGATCGGCTTCTGTGAACTTGTAGGCGATATATGGCTCGATTCGTCAATAAAAACAGGCTTTGGAAATTGCGACTTCTGAATCGGCCCTTGATCTGTCATACCGAAGGATTCTAGACAAAGCTTCCGAAAATCTCCGATGTTTTGCTCCACTTGTTGTCTCTGTTCTTCGGTCAAGTCTTCCATTGTGACTGGGATTATGTTGTCTGTGCTGACCTCTTTTCCAGCCATGTTGAAGTTCTGTATCCTACCGGGTCAAAAACGTGTTGATTCAGCCGATAGGATATACTGTGATGATATGAAGATCGTGTCCCACCAGGCGTGCCAAAAACGTGTTGACGCCGAAAACCGCCGGGTGTGCCAAAAAGCTTGCTGACGATCTGGTTCGGAGCCTGGTGACACGCGAAGGCCTGGGAGATCTGCTTAGCTCCAGTGCAGGTCCTAAACTATTTGAGGTTCGCAGGCGTGCCAGTCAATTTGACCCCGCAATTGACAAGGAGAATATTAGCTCAGGGATTCAATCGGCCAATAAGAATCCTGCTAGCCGATTGCCGAAAGAACACTTGAGCATCGGCTGAAAGCCGATGATAAAACCATGTCCGGGCCCCAGCTGTCCGGGTCCTTGTTGGTCCTCGTGCCCGGGTCCTCGCTTGTGCTCGTGCCCGGGTTAGCAGCAATTGCACATCGGCTATCGGCCGATACGGACTGATGTAGGCTCCTTGTAGCCGATGGCCGATGGCACCTGTGTATCGGTTAGGAAACCGATAACACTATAAGTAAACAGATAAGCTGTTAGTATAACATGTGCATCGGCCAGAAGCCGATGATAAAATAGATAGGCAGGATAGTAGGCTAGCCGACTGCCAAGGAAACACATGTGCATCGGCTTGAAAACCGATGATAATACAGATGACCAAAACAATATGGATAATACAGTCGGCTCTATAAAAAGATAACCTATCGGCTAAGCACTCCAATAGAACGTCGCATATACACCAATCGGCTCGACAAGGATAAATCTATTATTATCGATCTAGTAGTTCAGACCTAACTAATGCAGCACAGATCGATAATAGTAAAGGAACCTCAATGAGCTGATAAACCTAATGCAACTGTGATGTAATAAGATAACTTACCGGCTATATATTGCGATAAGACGCTTGCGCAAAAACTATCAACCTAGCAGGAACAACTTATCGCGACAGTTTAGTAGGTCGGACCCAACCGATGCAGCACAAACTGACGATAGGCTATTCCCAGTAAGCTGATAAGATCTACGCACGCGTGATGTGGTATACCTGATCGGCCTAAGAGGTCGGACCGAACCGATGCAGCCGTAGACAGGGCAGATACACCTGGGTAAGGGGTGACGAGTCTTACCCTCTCGCAGGAGTTCGGACCTAACCGATGCAGCCCCGCTCAAGAAGCAAGAACCCGTCGAAAGGGTGGCGATGCGCCGAAGTTTAATTGATCGAGAGATATCATTTACATGGTGCCCGGGCATACGTATATATATCCCGAGTTACAGGAGTCCTTATAGGACACGGTACAGGACTTTCCTAACTAGAAAAGGAAAACTGACAGACCTGATCGAACAAGAGATCAGGTTTCCTAAAAGATAAAACTATCTAATAGATAAGATAAATAACTGCCATAACGTGGTCTTCATGATTCCTTCCCAAGCTCGGACTCTTCTGGATTAGCTTCCATTGGCTGACATGGCTTCTTTCCTTAACCGAACATGGATATGAATCGTGCCAAATTTTGGCGTTAACAGATGCCCGAGGACGACTACGGCGAGATCTCCGCCAAGACATCAACGCCCGACGCCGAGAGCGCGTGGAAGACGAGCGCCACCGACTGGAAGATGAGCACGAGGGTTTTGGCCTCCATCACGAGCGATTTTATCGCCGTAGTCAGAGTTGGAGCCCTCACTTAGATGAAGGAGTACCCATGTTCATCCACGAGCTACATTAGGTTGACTGGCCATCTGGCTTCAAGCCGATTAGAATTGAAAAGTATGATGGGAAGACCAACCCGAAGTCCTAGCTCATAGTCTATACTATGGTGATTCGCGTAGCTGGAGGCGATCACAAAGTCATGGCTAACTACCTTCCAATCGCCTTGGCCAACTCGGCAAGGACATGGTTGACAAGGCTTCCCAAGCGGTTGATTGCTCATGGGGAGAACTCCGTGAACGCTTCTTCGCAAATTTCCAAGGCTCATACGAGAGGCCATCCTCCGAGTATGACCTGTATTAATGCCACCAGAGGAAGAACGAGTCCCTCCGCGACTTCATCAAGAGGTTCTCTGAGAAGAGGAACTCAATTCCCAAGATTAAAGACAAGGTTGTCATCATCGCCTTTCGCAAAGGAGTCAAGGACACCCCGTTCATTGCTAAGTTCACTCAGAAGCCTCCAATCTCTGTCAAAGCTCTATTCAACATGGCCAACAAATATGCCGACTCGGCCGACGCTATTGCCAAGGCCCTGGAAGACAAGCAGGAGCCTGGACAGAAGAAGAAGAAGGACACAGACGATGCGGCCCCGACTAAGTCCAGCAATCGCAAACGCAAGTCGGACAACGTTGTGGCGGCCGTTGAACGTAGTTGACCGTGACCCCCGAGGACGGACGAGTACTATAAGGTTATGAATGGGCCATGCCCTTTCCACCCAAAGGGGAAACACATGGCTAAAAACTATTTCATGCTCAAGAAGTTCGCTTCCGAGTAAACATCGACGTCTGGCGACAACAAAGACAAAGATAAGCCAGACCCGAGCGCAGCCGGCGACTACCAAGATCCCCAGGCTAAGCTCAATCACATCTTTGGAGGGCCATCTTCATACGAGTCCAAGAGAAAATAGAAGCTAACAGCCAGAGAAGTCAACTCGGTCTTAACAGATCCCCCCAATACCTACGCTGATCAGAGATGGCAATCACTTTTGACCACGCGGACCACCCCGACCGAGTCACGCATCCAGGGCATTAACCACTCGTCCTAGACCCAGTCATCAGGAGTATTAAGTTGAGGAAGGTTCTCATCGACGGAGGAAGCGCTCTCGACATATTGTTCACCAAAACATTTGACGAGATGAAGATCCCTCGATCCAAGCTACGGCCGAGTACTACTCCCTTCCATGGGGTAACCCCCGGCCTCTCTTCCACTCCACTAGGACAGATCACTATGCCAGTTACTTTTGGCACGTGGGAGAATTTCCACACCGAGAACAACTGCTTCAAGGTTGCCGATTTCGAAACCGCGTATTACGCCATACTCGGACGGCCTACACTAGCCAAATTCATGGCGGTGCCCCATTATACATACATGGTGCTCAAGATGCTAGGACCAGCAGGAGTACTTTCCTTGCGCAGTGATGTCAAGCAAGCCTTCACCTACGACAAGAAGAGCTGCGAGTTGGCCCAGTCCCAAGAAGCAGCAGTCGGACGAAACAGTATTCGACTAGTTGCAGCACCTGCAAACGAGGACAATCAAGTTCCGGTGAGGAAAGCAGCCAAGTCAAGAATTTTGGCGGATTCAGAGATAAAGAAGATCCCCCTAGACCCTTCTGACCCCACCAAGACTACGCTTGTTAGGACCAGACTTAACCCCAAATAGGAAGACGTGATCGTCACCTTCCTCCAGGCGAATAAGGATTTATTTTCTTGGAAACCTTCCGACATGTCTGGTGTACCAAGGGAGGTGATCGAGCATTCCCTCAACGTCAAGCCGGACGCCAAACCAATCAAACAACGACTGCGGCGCTTCGCACAAGACCGCAAAGATGCTATGCGGGAGGAGATAACTAAACTCCTTGCAGCCAGGTTCATCAAAAATTTCTATCACCCAGATTGGCTGGCAAACCCAGTTCTAGTCCGGAAGAAGAACGGTAAATGGCGCATGTGCGTCGACTATACCAACTTAAACAAGGCGTGCCCCAAGGATCCATTTGGTCTACCTAGGATAGATCAGGTGGTCAACTCAACTGCGGGGTGCGAGTTGCTCAGTTTTCTCGATTGTTACTCGAGATATCATCAAATTAGCCTAAAGGAGGAGGATTGTTTGAAGACTTCTTTTATCATGCCATTCGGGGCATACTGCTACGTCACTATGCCGTTCGGGTTGAAAAACGTTGGCGCAACGTATCAACTGCTATCCAGCGGCGTCTTCACACTCAACTCAGGCGCAATGTGGAGGCATATGTCGATGACGTGGTAATCAAGACCAAAGTCAAGAAAGACCTCATCGCCAACTTAGAAGAAACTTTTCAAAGCCTTCGGAGATTCAAAATGAAGTTAAACCCAGAAAAATGCATCTTCGGAGTACCTTCAGGAAAGTTACTCAGCTTCATCGTATCATAGCGAGGCATCGAGGCTAATCCAAAGAAAATCAACGCTATCATGAACATGGCACCCCGACTAGCTAGAAGGACGTATAGAAGCTGACTGGCTGCATGGCGGCACTCAGTCGATTCGTTTCCCGACTCAGTGAACAGGACATGCCCTTTTTCAAATTATTGAAGAAAGTCTACAATTTTCAATGGACGCCAGAAGCCCAACAAGCCATTGAAAACTTCAAGAAGTTCCTCACGTCTCCACCCGTGTTGGCATCACCTATGCTCCAAGAACCACTTATGCTGTATCTGGCGGCAACCTCTCAGGTAGTCTGCACGGTGTTGATCTTAGAGCGGGCAGAGCCTGGGCATATACAAACAGTACAGAGGCCAGTCTACTTTGTCAGCGAAGTCCTAGGCGACTCCAAGATAAGATATCCTCAAGTCTAGAAGCTGCTCTATGGTTTGCTCATAACTGTCCAGAAGTTGGTGGATCCAGTCACATCAGGTTACAATCGTCACATCGTATCCACTTGGGGACGTCCTACACAATCACGAGGCCACCGGCAGAATTGCTAAATGGATGCTCGAGCTGATGGTGTTTGATATTGTTTTTCAACCTCGAACAGCAATCAAGTCACAAGCATTTGTTGACTTCATAGCCGAGTGGACGGAGGTTCAGACGGCTACACCAATGGACAAGTTAGAATACTAGACGATGTACTTTGACGGTTTTCTACGGATTGGCGGAGCAGGGGCTAGCGTCGTCCTGACGTCACCCACCGAAGAAAAGTTCAAATACGTCCTTCAAATATACTTTCCAGCATGTCACAATGTCGCTGAGTACAAGGCACTCATCCGCCGACTGGTAGTACGTGGGGATTCTCGACTCGTGGTGAACCAAGTCATGAAAGACTGGACATGTTTGGACGACAACATGGCGGCATACTGTCAGGAGGTACGGAAGCTGGAAAACAAGTTCAATGGGCTAGAGATTACACACGTGCTACACCAATACAATGAAGCTGTAGATGAGTTAGCCAACATGGGATCCAAACGAGAAGTGGTCCTGACTGGAATTTTTGTCGAGCAATTATTGGAGCCATCAGTCAAGAAGAAACCAGTACTCAAGCAGTCGGGGGCTGAACCTACCCCGGCAACAAATGAACTACTAATTATCTCTCAAGATTGGTGGACTCCAATCATCAGGTTCCTCCTGGAAGACGAGCTCCCAGAAGATCGCAGTGAAGCCAAGTGGATCAAACGTTGAAGCAAGTGTTTCCTTGTAGTCGGAGAAGATCTCTATCGTCGAAGTGCATTCGGAGTCCTCATGGGTTGGGTCACACCATAGGAGGGCAAGCAGATTCTACAATCCATCCACTCGGGCATCTGTGGCAACCATGTTGCATCAAGGACATTAGTCGGAAAGGCTTACAGATAATGGTTCTTCTAGCCGACTGCAGTTACAGATGCAAAAGACATAGTTCGGACGTGAGAGGGATGTCAATTCTTTGTGCGGCAAACACATCTTCTGGCTCAAGAACTACAAACAATTCCAATCTCTTGGCCCTTTATAGTTTGGGTGCTTGACATGGTCGAGCCATTTAAAAAAACGCTAGGAGGGTTCACATACTTGTTCGTCGCAGTGGACAAATTCACAAAGTGGATCGAGACAAAACCCGTTGCTACCATAACAGTGGCAAGGGCAAAAAACTTCATCATGAGTATTGTATATCGATTTGGAGTTCCCAACTACATCATAACGGAAAATGGCACTCAGTTTACGGGCGGCGTTTTTCAAGATTTCTGTGACGACTTTGGCATCAAGATCTATTATGCTTCTATGGTGCACCCAAGAAGTAATGGGTAGGTCAAGCGTGTAAATGACATGGTCTTACAAGGTATCAAGACTAGGGTGTTTGACTGACTACAATCATACGCAGGGCGGTGGGTGTAAGAGGTTCCATCCATTCTCTGGTCTTTAAGAACCACCGTTAGTCAGGCGATAGGGCAATCCCCTTTCTTCCTGGTCTATGGTGCTGAGGCCATGCTACCGACCGAGTTGAAGTTCGGCTCACCACGAGTTTAGGCCCACTCAGAAGCAAAATCAACTGAAGTCTGACTAGTCGAGTATGATGCGAGACTGGGTGCCCGATCTTTCGATAGGTTCGATTTGGTGACATGTGGATGTTCACGTTTTGAGGCTTCCAATCAGTAGATCGTCACCTCGCACTCGCTACACCCGCGCGTCTTGTCGTTATCGACCACACTCTCATGCAGTCGACCTAACCACGAAGGTTTTGCTCCTACAAATAATCAAAGAAATTTGCAAGAACAAAGAAAACATAACCTGAATTGCAGATGAATGTTTAGCACACGAAGTTGGGGTTCTACAAACCGTCTAGACGGCGAAACTGCAATGGCAGAATAATCTAAGCAAAACCCAACCCTAACTTGATGACTTCTATTGAATATATAAGGTCTAGGGTCAGCCAAGGACCCCTGGACGCATCCCTAATGGACTCTGACACGATACAAGGCCCAACGGCCCAAAAGACGGTGATGCAGCACCCTAGCAAATTCTGTTCGCCCTCTTGTTTTGACGATATCTTTTGACTCGTAAGAAATTTTGATGTGGGACTAAATCAATTGGAAATCTTATCTCCTTAGCTTTTCGTACATATGTAGAACGTCAAAAACGAAGTTCATATACAATCTGGGCGATGATTTTAGTGCGGACTGCTCCTGGAATCCGAGATAGACTCGAGCTCGATATGAATTGGGCCTCCAACTTGATTTGAACGCCTTTGCTAGCCTTGTCCGCCTCCTAGTCTCTCTCCAAATGCTTCCTGGTCTCTCAAAGGTTCCTAATCATAATTAAATCATTAGGTAGCAATCTATTCTCAATGTCACCAAAATAAGAACTTAGGAACGAGTTCACCTGGAGATTCAATTGTCGTGCCCGAGCTCTAGTAATTGGCCCTTGCATAACAACTTGAGGATTGTTGTAAGTATCCAAAGGAGTGATGTCCTCATCATCCTCCCCCTCTTGAAATGGAGTCGTCCTCGACTCAAGATCATCATCTTCTCCCAAGTATGGTTTCAAATCTGAAATGTTAAAGGTGAGACTAACCCCAAACTCGGGAGGCAACTCAAGTTTATATGCATTATCGTTAATTTTCTCAATTATTTTAAAAGGACCAGTAGCCCTAGGCATCAATTTAGATTTTCTAAGCTTTGAAAATCTATCTTTTCTCAAGTGTAATCACACTAAATCACCCGGTTCAAGAGTAACTTCCTTTCTACCTTTACTTCCAGCAATTCTATACTTTCATTCATCTTTTCAATATGTTCTTTAGTTGTTTCATGCATTTTCAAAATAAAATCAGCACGCTGCTTAGCATTATTATGTGTCCACTCAGTAGTAGGTAAAGGCAAAAGATCAATAGGAGCACAGGGATTAAATCCATACACTACCTAGAAAAGACTTACCTTGGTGGTAGAGTGTTCTGCCCGATTGTATGCAAATTCAACATGCGGCAAACACTCTTCCCATATTTTCAAATTTTTCTTCAAAATAGCTCGCAACATAGTAGACAATGTTGTATTCACGACCTCGGTCTGACCATCAGTTTGTGGGTGACATGTTGTAGAAAATAGCAGCTTTGTACCCAATTTATTCTAAAGTTTACGCCAAAAGTGACTCAAGAATTTAGCGTCACGATCTGAAACAATAGTAGAAGGCATACCATGCAAGCGAACAATCTCTTTGAAAAAGAGGTCAGCAATATGAACGGCATCATCGCTTTTATGACAAGGAATAAAGTGTGCCATCTTAGAAAATCGATCCACTACAACAAAAATGTTATCCCTCCCCCTTTTTGTCCTAGGCAATTCCAAAACAAAATCCATAGATATGTCTGCCCAAAGAATAGAAGGAACAGGAAGAGGCATATACAAACCATGTGGATTCAAACGAGACTTAGCTTTTTGACATGTAGTGCAGCGAGCCACGAAACGCTCTACATCTCGCCTCATCTTTGGCCAAAAGAAGTGTGTGGCCAAAACCTCCTCCGTCTTCTTAGCGCCAAAATGACCCATCAAACCTCCTCCATGGACCTCCTGCAGTAACAAAAGACAAATGGATCCAACTAGAATGCATAGGCGGTTAGCTCTAAACAAGAATCCATCATTAAGCACAAATTTATTCCATGTATGTCCCTCTTTACAATTCAAGAACACGTCTTTAAAATCAACATCAAGTTCATATTGCCCCTTAATCGATTCAAGCCCAAATATATGACAATCAAGTTGAGACAACATGGTATAGCATTTAGACAAAGCAACAACAATCACATTATCCTTCACTTTCTTTTGTTTGATAATGTAAGGAAAAGATTCAATAAATTCTACCCACTTAGCATGTCTTTTATTCAATTTTGTTTGACTTCTAATATGTTTCAGAGACTCATGATCAGAATGTATAATAAATTCCTTTGGCCATAAATAATGTTGCCAAGTTTCTAATGTTCGAACCAAAGCATACAATTCTTTATCATAAGTTAAATAGTTCAAACTAGGCTCTGATAACTTCTCACTAAAGTATGCAACAGGCACACCCTCTTGAATAAGAACACCTCCAATCCCAATTCCACTTGCATCACATTCAAGTTCGAAAACCTTACCAAAATCAGGGAGTTGAAGTAGCGGTGCATGAGTCAACTTCTCTTTGAGCAAATTGAAGGCGTCTTCTTGTGCTTGTCCCCATCGAAATGGAATGCCTTTCCTTGTTAGATCATTCATGGGTGTGGCAATGGTGCTGAAATCTCTCGCAAAGCGACGGTAGAATCCAGTTAGACCGAGAAAACTCTGCACCTGTGTAACCGATTTAGGAGTCGGCCAACTCTTGATTGCTTCAATCTTAGTCTCATCAACTTCAATTCCCTGTGGAGTCACAACATAACCAAGAAACGAAACTCGTTCCGTACAAAAAGTGCACTTTTTGAGATTACAGAACAAGCGTGCATCTCTCAAAGCAATAAAAATAGCACGTAAATGTTCCTTATGTTCATCTAAAGACTTGCTATAAATCAGTATATCACAAAATAAACCACTACAAATCTACCAATGAAAGTGTGTAAAACTTCATTCATGAGTCGCATAAAAGTAGAAGAGGCATTTGTTAAACCAAAAGACATAACTAACCACTCATACAAACCAAATTTTGTTTTAAACGCAATCTTCCATTCATCACCCAATTTCATTCTAATTTAGTGGTATCCACTACGCAAGTCTACTTTAGAGAACACAACAGAGCCGCTTAATTCATCAAGCATATCATCTAACCTAGAAATAGGATGACGATATCTAATAGTTATGTTGTTAATGGCTCTACAATCCACACACATGCGCCATGACCCATATTCATTAGGCACCAAAATAATAGGAACAGCACAAGGACTAAGACTCTCACGTACATACCATTTTTTAAGCAAGTCTTGTACTTGACGCTGAATTTCCTTAGTCTCTTCAAGATTGGTCCTATATGGCGCACGGTTTGGCAACGCAGCTCCCAAGATCAAATCAATTTGATGCTCAATTCCTCTCATAGGTGGCAGCCCCGGGGATATTTCACTTGAAAATACATCAACAAACTTCTACAAAAGGTTAGCAATTGCACGTGGCAAAGATGGAGGCAAATCCTCAAGTGTAAAGAAAGTATCTTTGCAAATCAAAGTATAGCAAATAGACTCATGTGCAATTAACTCAGAAATTTCAGATTTAGTAGCTAACATGGAAGTATCTTTCAACCTAAGTGTATCGTTCCTAGCATGTGGGTCCCTTTTCTCCTTCTTTGGTGGAAAAACATCGTTAGCTACTTGCTGATTTTCAGACTTAGACTCATTTAATCTTCTCTCATTTTCAGCACGTGCTACATCATCTTTCAGAATTTCAGCAGAGTCATTGGTAACAACTCTATTTTCTTACCATTGTGTGTGAAGGTGTAAGTGTTAGTTCTACCACAGTGCAACACATCTCTATCATATTCTCAAGGCCTACGCAACAACAAAGATCATGCTTGCATAGGCACAACATCAAAATTTGCACTATCATGATAATTTTCAACGGAAAATTACACCCTCACAACTTTGCTTACCTTTAACTTACCACAAGAGTTGAACCATTGGACGTAGTAAGGCCGTGGATGTGGTTGTGTAGGCAAACCAAGCTTCTCAACCAAATCAGAACTAGCAAGATTGCTATAGCTCCCACTATCAATGACAAAACAGAACATGTCTTATTATTGACCACAAACCTGGATTGGAACAAGTTATGGCGTTGATTTTGCTCCGCCTTCTCCATTTGAGCACATAGCATCCGTTGTGCTACAACGCTCAAGTACTTGCTTGTATCAGCAGCACCTATTTGCTCCACACCGTCATCGTTGTGGTCTTCATCTCCTGTTTGTTTAGTGGCATCTACCAATTCTTCTTTAACATCACTGGAACTAGTGTAGCCACCATCATCTGTAGCAATGAGAACTCTCTGGTTCGGACAATCACGTTGCACATGCCCTATCTCTTTGTACTTTAAGCATTGGATATCTCTTGTTCCCCTCGTGGAAGCAACCAATGATGCACTTTTTGTGGGTGCCTGCGAACGAACAGATTTACTCACCTCGGTAGCACGGGATGTTGGCGCCAATGCCTCTAATCACGCCCAATTGGTGGAGGGTGTAGAAGTCCGGACAGTGGTGGTGGGGGTACTTTTTCCGGGCTCAAAGGAAGGCCTCGATGTAGACGTGATGTCCCAATTGTTCCTTTTCATTGGTTGTCTTCCCTGCAATTCCTGTTCAGCTAACATAGCTAGATGGAACAACCGGTTAATAGAATTGTATTCTTTATAGGCAATTATGTTTTGAATTTCATGTCTCAATCCCCCATAAAACCGAGCCATCTTATCTCCTCATCCTCCTGTACCTCACAACGCAACATGCCTATTTGTAGTTCCTGAAAGTATTCTTCTACAAACTTATCACCTTGGTCTAAGCGTTGCAACTTTTTTCGGAAATCTCGTTTGAAGGACGGAGGAATAAATCTACCTCGCATAGCTCGCTTTAGTCTATCCCATGTGTCAGGTTCTAGGCCAGATTTAACTAGCTCACTCCACCAAATAATAGCAAAGTACTGTTAACGCCAAAATTTGGCACGGTTCACATTGGATTTGGTTAAGGAAAAAAGATATATCAGCCGTTGGAAGCTAATCAGAAGAAGCCAGATTCAGGAAGGAATCGTAAGGACCACGACATGGCAGTCAATTACCTTATCTACTAATTAGGTAGTTTTGATAATTTTTAGGAAACCTGATCTCGTATCTGATCGGGGTTTGTTAGTTTTTTCCTTTTATAAATTAGGAAACTTCTGTTTCGTGTCCTATTAGGACGTACCAACTCGGGTATATATAACGTATGCCCGGGTACCTTGTAAACTATCTCTCGATCAATCAAATTCGGCGCATCGCCACCCTTACCAACGGTTCTTGCTTCTCGAGCGGGGCGCATCGGTTGGTCCGAACTCCTGCGAGAGGGTAAGTCTCGTTACCCGACTACCAATCGGCTAGGACTTTCTCGGTTAGGTCCGATATTCTAGTCGGTCTATGGTAGTCGGCTTACCACGGTGTATCGGATCTGTCTACGGCTGCATCGGTTCGGTCCGACCTCTTAAGGCTGGTCAGGTATATCACATCACGCGTGCATAGTTTTTATCAGTTTATCGGGGTAGTTTATCATCAGTTTGTGCTGCATCGGTTGGGTCCGACCTACTAAACTGCTAGCGATAAATTATTCCTGTTAGGCTGATATCCTTTGTGCAAGCGTCTTATCGGAATGTATAGCCGGTAAGTTATTTCATCACAGTTGCATTAAGTTTATCGGCGCGATGAGGTTCCTTTACTATTATCGATCTGTGCTGCATCAGTTAGTTTGAACTACTAGATCGATAATATAGATTATCCTTGCCGAGCCGATCGGCGTATAGGCGACGTTCTATCGGAGTGCTTAGCCGATAGGTTATCTTTTTATAAAGCCGGCTGTATTATCTTTACTGTTTTGGTCATCTATATTATCACGGTTTTTCTAGCCGATGCATATGTGCTTTCTCAGCAGTCGGCTGGCTTACTATCCTGCATATCTATTTTATCATCGGCTTCTAGCCGATGCACATGTTATACTGACATCTTGTCTATTTGCTCATAGCGCTATCGGTTTCCCAGCCGATACACAGGTGCCATCGGCTATCGGTTACGAGGAGCTTATATCAGTCCGTATCGGCGATAGCCGATTGCGCGATTGCTGCCGATCCGGGCACGAGGACCAATAAGGACCCGGACGCGAGCACGAGACCGGGCGCGAGTACAGGCAGGGGCCCGGGCACAAGCATAGCGGCGATCGGCTGGAAGGAATCCGTATCGGCTTACTGGCCGATTGGATCAATAATCAAATTTCTTCATCTCCTTGTCAATTGCGGGGTCAAATTGACTGGCACGCCTACGAACCTCAAATATTTTAGGACCTGCACTGGAGCTAAGCAGATCTCCAGGCCTTCGCGTGTCACCAGACGCCGAACCAGATCGTCAGCAAGCTTCTTGGCACACCCGGCGGTTTTCGGCGTCAACACGCTTTTGGCACGCCTGGTGGGACACGATCTTCATATTATCACAGTATATCGTATCGGCTGAATCAACACGTTTTTGGCCCAGTGGGACACAGAACTTCGACATGGCTGGAAAAGAGGTCAGCAAAGATGATACAATCCCAGTTACAATGGAAGACTTGACCGAAGAACAGAGACAACAAGTAGAGCAGAATATTGCTGAATTTCAGAAGCTTTGTCTGGAATCCTTCGGTATGACAGATCAAGGGCCGATTCAAAAGTCCCAATTCCAAAGCCTGTTCTGGTTGGTGAATCGAGCCGTACATCATCTGCAAGTTCACAAAAGGCCGATCCAAGACATGTTTAATGAAGCAGTTCATCATGCATTGACTGATCAATCTGGGGTATTGGTGAACACATTACAGAGCTTGATCAAGAAGGCAGTAGAGCCGATTCAAATACCCGGGGGGCAACAAGATGGATTCCTCAAAGGATATCAAACTGCGTACTATGGGGGCATCAACAGAGTTATTCAGAAGCTGTTCCTGAGTACAATTATCAGAGGGAATATCAGAATCAGAATCGGCTACAAACTCCACCTCTGCGTTATCACGACGAAGATCCAAGAGAAGAAGATTTATCAGCAAGAATCATAGAGGTGATGAGAGAGCAATTCGGTCTAAGACCGAAGAAGAAACATTTATATATCGGCCTCCATATCCAGATTGGTTTGATAGAGCTCCGTTGCCGCGCCGATACAGAGTACCAGACTTCTCCAAATTCTCAGGGCAAGATGATGTATCTACAGTGGAACATGTCAGCCGATTTTTGGCTCAATGTGGAGAGGCATCGGCTGTAGAAGCTTTGAGGGTTAGACTCTTCCCGTTATCATTATCCGGATCGGCCTTTACATGGTTTTCTTCATTGCCACCTAACTCAGTTCGAGGTTGGGCCGATCTGGAAAAGCAATTCCACAAGTATTTCTTTATGGGAGTCAGGAGATGAGTTTGATAGACTTAACATCGGTAATACAGAAGCCAGAGGAATCAGTCTCAGAATATATCCAGCGGTTTCGTGATGTTAGAAGCCGATGTTATAGTTTAAGTCTGGACGATGCACAGCTGGCCGAGTTAGCATTCCAAGGTTTGATGGCTCCGATCAAGGAAAGATTTTCATCAGAAGACTTCAAGAGCCTAGCACACCTAGTACAAAAGGTATCGGCTCATGAAAGCCGATTTCAAGAGGCCAGGAAGGAATGATGAGGCCCAAACAGAAGAAGAATTCGAAGTTTGATAACAAACTCCGAAATTGGGGCATGTGTTAACGCCAAAAATTTGGCACGGTTCACATTGGATTTGGTTAAGGAAAAAGATATATCAGCCGTTGGAAGCTAATCAGAAGAAGCCAGATTCAGGAAGGAATCGTAAGGACCACGACATGGCAGTCAATTACCTTATCTACTAATTAGGTAGTTTTGATAATTTTTAGGAAACCTGATCTCGTATCTGATCGGGGTTTGTTAGTTTTTTCCTTTTATAAATTAGGAAACTTCTGTTTCGTGTCCTATTAGGACTGTACCAACTCGGGGTATATATACGTATGCCCGGGTACCTTGTAAACTATCTCTCGATCAATCAAATTCGGCGCATCGCCACCCTTTACCAACGGGTTCTTGCTTCTCGAGCGGGGCTGCATCGGTTAGGTCCGAACTCCTGCGAGAGGGTAAGTCTCGTTACCCCGACTACCAATCGGCTAGGACTTTCTCGGTTAGGTCCGATATTCTAGTCGGTCTATGGTAGTCGGCTTACCACGGTGTATCGGATCTGTCTACGGCTGCATCGGTTCGGTCCGACCTCTTAGGCTGGTCAGGTATATCACATCACGCGTGCATAGTTTTTATCAGTTTATCGGGGTAGTTTTATCATCAGTTTGTGCTGCATCGGTTGGGTCCGACCTACTAAACTGCTAGCGATAAATTATTCCTGTTAGGCTGATATCCTTTGTGCAAGCGTCTTATCGGAATGTATAGCCGGTAAGTTATTTTCATCACAGTTGCATTAAGTTTATCGGCGCGATGAGGTTCCTTTACTATTATCGATCTGTGCTGCATCAGTTAGGTTTGAACTACTAGATCGATAATAATAGATTTATCCTTGCCGAGCCGATCGGCGTATAGGCGACGTTCTATCGGAGTGCTTAGCCGATAGGTTATCTTTTTATAAAGCCGGCTGTATTATCTTTACTGTTTTGGTCATCTATATTATCATCGGTTTTTCTAGCCGATGCATATGTGCTTTCTCAGCAGTCGGCTGGCTTACTATCCTGCATATCTATTTTATCATCGGCTTCTAGCCGATGCACATGTTATACTGACATCTTGTCTATTTGCTCATAGCGCTATCGGTTTCCCAGCCGATACACAGGTGCCATCGGCTATCGGTTACGAGGAGCTTATATCAGTCCGTATCGGCCGATAGCCGATTGCGCGATTGCTGCCGATCCGGGCACGAGGACCAATAAGGACCCGGACGCGAGCACGAGACCCGGGCGCGAGTACAGGCAGGGCCCGGGCACAAGCATAGCGGCGATCGGCTGGAAGGAATCCGTATCGGCTTACTGGCCGATTGGATCAATAATCAAATTTCTTCATCTCCTTGTCAATTGCGGGGTCAAATTGACTGGCACGCCTACGAACCTCAAATATTTTAGGACCTGCACTGGAGCTAAGCAGATCTCCCAGGCCTTCGCGTGTCACCAGACGCCGAACCAGATCGTCAGCAAGCTTCTTGGCACACCCGGCGGTTTTCGGCGTCAACACGCTTTTGGCACGCCTGGTGGGACACGATCTTCATATTATCACAGTATATCGTATCGGCTGAATCAACACGTTTTTGGCCCAGTGGGACACAGAACTTCGACATGGCTGGAAAAGAGGTCAGCAAAGATGATACAATCCCAGTTACAATGGAAGACTTGACCGAAGAACAGAGACAACAAGTAGAGCAGAATATTGCTGAATTTCAGAAGCTTTGTCTGGAATCCTTCGGTATGACAGATCAAGGGCCGATTCAAAAGTCCCAATTTCCAAAGCCTGTTCTGGTTGGTGAATCGAGCCGTACATCATCTGCAAGTTCACAAAAGCCGATCCAAGACATGTTTAATGAAGCAGTTCATCATGCATTGACTGATCAATCTGGGGTATTGGTGAACACATTACAGAGCTTGATCAAGAAGGCAGTAGAGCCGATTCAAATACCCGGGGGGCAACAAGATGGGATTCCTCAAGGATATCAAACTGCGTACTATGGGGGGCATCAACAGAGTTATTCAGAAGTTGTTCCTGAGTACAATTATCAGAGGGAATATCAGAATCAGAATCGGCTACAAACTCCACCTCTGCGTTATCACGACGAAGATCCAAGAGAAGAAGATTTATCAGCAAGAATCATAGAGGTGATGAGAGAGCAATTCGGTCTAAGACCGAAGAAGGAAACATTTATATATCGGCCTCCATATCCAGATTGGTTTGATAGAGCTCCGTTGCCGCGCCGATACAGAGTACCAGACTTCTCCAAATTCTCAGGGCAAGATGATGTATCTACAGTGGAACATGTCAGCCGATTTTTGGCTCAATGTGGAGAGGCATCGGCTGTAGAAGCTTTGAGGGTTAGACTCTTCCCGTTATCATTATCCGGATCGGCCTTTACATGGTTTTCTTCATTGCCACCTAACTCAGTTCGAGGTTGGGCCGATCTGGAAAAGCAATTCCACAAGTATTTCTTTATGGGGAGTCAGGAGATGAGTTTGATAGACTTAACATCGGTAATACAGAAGCCAGAGGAATCAGTCTCAGAATATATCCAGCGGTTTCGTGATGTTAGAAGCCGATGTTATAGTTTAAGTCTGGACGATGCACAGCTGGCCGAGTTAGCATTCCAAGGTTTGATGGCTCCGATCAAGGAAAGATTTTCATCAGAAGACTTCAAGAGCCTAGCACACCTAGTACAAAAGGTATCGGCTCATGAAAGCCGATTTCAAGAGGCCAGGAAGGAATGATGAGGCCCAAACAGAAGAAGAATTTCGAAGTTTGATAACAAACTCCGAAATTGGGGGGCATGTGTTAACGCCAAAATTTGGCACGGTTCACATTGGATTTGGTTAAGGAAAAAAGATATATCAGCCGTTGGAAGCTAATCAGAAGAAGCCAGATTCAGGAAGGAATCGTAAGGACCACGACATGGCAGTCAATTACCTTATCTACTAATTAGGTAGTTTTGATAATTTTTAGGAAACCTGATCTCGTATCTGATCGGGGTTTGTTAGTTTTTTCCTTTTATAAATTAGGAAACTTCTGTTTCGTGTCCTATTAGGACTGTACCAACTCGGGGTATATATACGTATGCCCGGGTACCTTGTAAACTATCTCTCGATCAATCAAATTCGGCGCATCGCCACCCTTTACCAACGGGTTCTTGCTTCTCGAGCGGGGCTGCATCGGTTAGGTCCGAACTCCTGCGAGAGGGTAAGTCTCGTTACCCCGACTACCAATCGGCTAGGACTTTCTCGGTTAGGTCCGATATTCTAGTCGGTCTATGGTAGTCGGCTTACCACGGTGTATCGGATCTGTCTACGGCTGCATCGGTTCGGTCCGACCTCTTAGGCTGGTCAGGTATATCACATCACGCGTGCATAGTTTTTATCAGTTTATCGGGGGTAGTTTATCATCAGTTTGTGCTGCATCGGTTGGGTCCGACCTACTAAACTGCTAGCGATAAATTATTCCTGTTAGGCTGATATCCTTTGTGCAAGCGTCTTATCGGAATGTATAGCCGGTAAGTTATTTTCATCACAGTTGCATTAAGTTTATCGGCGCGATGAGGTTCCTTTACTATTATCGATCTGTGCTGCATCAGTTAGGTTTGAACTACTAGATCGATAATAATAGATTTATCCTTGCCGAGCCGATCGGCGTATAGGCGACGTTCTATCGGAGTGCTTAGCCGATAGGTTATCTTTTTATAAAGCCGGCTGTATTATCTTTACTGTTTTGGTCATCTATATTATCATCGGTTTTTCTAGCCGATGCATATGTGCTTTCTCAGCAGTCGGCTGGCTTACTATCCTGCATATCTATTTTATCATCGGCTTCTAGCCGATGCACATGTTATACTGACATCTTGTCTATTTGCTCATAGCGCTATCGGTTTCCCAGCCGATACACAGGTGCCATCGGCTATCGGTTACGAGGAGCTTATATCAGTCCGTATCGGCCGATAGCCGATTGCGCGATTGCTGCCGATCCGGGCACGAGGACCAATAAGGACCCGGACGCGAGCACGAGACCCGGGCGCGAGTACAGGCAGGGGCCCGGGCACAAGCATAGCGGCGATCGGCTGGAAGGAATCCGTATCGGCTTACTGGCCGATTGGATCAATAATCAAATTTCTTCATCTCCTTGTCAATTGCGGGGTCAAATTGACTGGCACGCCTACGAACCTCAAATATTTTAGGACCTGCACTGGAGCTAAGCAGATCTCCCAGGCCTTCGCGTGTCACCAGACGCCGAACCAGATCGTCAGCAAGCTTCTTGGCACACCCGGCGGTTTTCGGCGTCAACACGCTTTTGGCACGCCTGGTGGGACACGATCTTCATATTATCACAGTATATCGTATCGGCTGAATCAACACGTTTTTGGCCCAGTGGGACACAGAACTTCGACATGGCTGGAAAAGAGGTCAGCAAAGATGATACAATCCCAGTTACAATGGAAGACTTGACCGAAGAACAGAGACAACAAGTAGAGCAGAATATTGCTGAATTTCAGAAGCTTTGTCTGGAATCCTTCGGTATGACAGATCAAGGGCCGATTCAAAAGTCCCAATTTCCAAAGCCTGTTCTGGTTGGTGAATCGAGCCGTACATCATCTGCAAGTTCACAAAAGCCGATCCAAGACATGTTTAATGAAGCAGTTCATCATGCATTGACTGATCAATCTGGGGTATTGGTGAACACATTACAGAGCTTGATCAAGAAGGCAGTAGAGCCGATTCAAATACCCGGGGGCAACAAGATGGGATTCCTCAAGGATATCAAACTGCGTACTATGGGGGCATCAACAGAGTTATTCAGAAGCTGTTCCTGAGTACAATTATCAGAGGGAATATCAGAATCAGAATCGGCTACAAACTCCACCTCTGCGTTATCACGACGAAGATCCAAGAGAAGAAGATTTATCAGCAAGAATCATAGAGGTGATGAGAGAGCAATTCGGTCTAAGACCGAAGAAGGAAACATTTATATATCGGCCTCCATATCCAGATTGGTTTGATAGAGCTCCGTTGCCGCGCCGATACAGAGTACCAGACTTCTCCAAATTCTCAGGGCAAGATGATGTATCTACAGTGGAACATGTCAGCCGATTTTTGGCTCAATGTGGAGAGGCATCGGCTGTAGAAGCTTTGAGGGTTAGACTCTTCCCGTTATCATTATCCGGATCGGCCTTTACATGGTTTTCTTCATTGCCACCTAACTCAGTTCGAGGTTGGGCCGATCTGGAAAAGCAATTCCACAAGTATTTCTTTATGGGGAGTCAGGAGATGAGTTTGATAGACTTAACATCGGTAATACAGAAGCCAGAGGAATCAGTCTCAGAATATATCCAGCGGTTTCGTGATGTTAGAAGCCGATGTTATAGTTTAAGTCTGGACGATGCACAGCTGGCCGAGTTAGCATTCCAAGGTTTGATGGCTCCGATCAAGGAAAGATTTTCATCAGAAGACTTCAAGAGCCTAGCACACCTAGTACAAAAGGTATCGGCTCATGAAAGCCGATTTCAAGAGGCCAGGAAGGAATGATGAGGCCCAAACAGAAGAAGAATTTCGAAGTTTGATAACAAACTCCGAAATTGGGGGGCATGTGTTAACGCCAAAATTTGGCACGGTTCACATTGGATTTGGTTAAGGAAAAAAGATATATCAGCCGTTGGAAGCTAATCAGAAGAAGCCAGATTCAGGAAGGAATCGTAAGGACCACGACATGGCAGTCAATTACCTTATCTACTAATTAGGTAGTTTTGATAATTTTTAGGAAACCTGATCTCGTATCTGATCGGGTTTGTTAGTTTTTTCCTTTTATAAATTAGGAAACTTCTGTTTCGTGTCCTATTAGGACTGTACCAACTCGGGGTATATATACGTATGCCCGGGTACCTTGTAAACTATCTCTCGATCAATCAAATTCGGCGCATCGCCACCCTTTACCAACGGGTTCTTGCTTCTCGAGCGGGGCTGCATCGGTTAGGTCCGAACTCCTGCGAGAGGGTAAGTCTCGTTACCCCGACTACCAATCGGCTAGGACTTTCTCGGTTAGGTCCGATATTCTAGTCGGTCTATGGTAGTCGGCTTACCACGGTGTATCGGATCTGTCTACGGCTGCATCGGTTCGGTCCGACCTCTTAGGCTGGTCAGGTATATCACATCACGCGTGCATAGTTTTTATCAGTTTATCGGGGGTAGTTTATCATTAGTTTGTGCTGCATCGGTTGGGTCCGACCTACTAAACTGCTAGCGATAAATTATTCCTGTTAGGCTGATATCCTTTGTGCAAGCGTCTTATCGGAATGTATAGCCGGTAAGTTATTTTCATCACAGTTGCATTAAGTTTATCGGCGCGATGAGGTTCCTTTACTATTATCGATCTGTGCTGCATCAGTTAGGTTTGAACTACTAGATCGATAATAATAGATTTATCCTTGCCGAGCCGATCGGCGTATAGGCGACGTTCTATCGGAGTGCTTAGCCGATAGGTTATCTTTTTATAAAGCCGGCTGTATTATCTTTACTGTTTTGGTCATCTATATTATCATCGGTTTTTCTAGCCGATGCATATGTGCTTTCTCAGCAGTCGGCTGGCTTACTATCCTGCATATCTATTTTATCATCGGCTTCTAGCCGATGCACATGTTATACTGACATCTTGTCTATTTGCTCATAGCGCTATCGGTTTCCCAGCCGATACACAGGTGCCATCGGCTATCGGTTACGAGGAGCTTATATCAGTCCGTATCGGCCGATAGCCGATTGCGCGATTGCTGCCGATCCGGGCACGAGGACCAATAAGGACCCGGACGCGAGCACGAGACCCGGGCGCGAGTACAGGCAGGGGCCCGGGCACAAGCATAGCGGCGATCGGCTGGAAGGAATCCGTATCGGCTTACTGGCCGATTGGATCAATAATCAAATTTCTTCATCTCCTTGTCAATTGCGGGGTCAAATTGACTGGCACGCCTACGAACCTCAAATATTTTAGGACCTGCACTGGAGCTAAGCAGATCTCCCAGGCCTTCGCGTGTCACCAGACGCCGAACCAGATCGTCAGCAAGCTTCTTGGCACACCCGGCGGTTTTCGGCGTCAACAAGTACTTGAACTCACTAGTTGCTTGCCTAACCCTATCAATTTCAGGAACTAGATGGGAGTTAAATTTTTGCTCTACTGTCATCTCCCAATCTAAATAAGCCTCAGGGTCATATTTTCCAGAAAAGGAAGGCAAGGCAAATTTGACTTTAGCAAAAGGATCATCATTACCTCGCCCTTGGTGGCGGTTACCTTCCATAACTTGCCAGTTGAATCGCAGCCGTTGTCGTAGGCGCTTGTCACAAAATGCAGTGCGTGCGTCACTATTGTCGGCTTCCTCTTCTTCATTATCTCCGTCATCATCAACAAGTGGTGTTATATTTTCCCGCATAGCATTCATGGTAGCTATATTTTCCTCAATCTTCTGATTCAGCTTAGTGATCTCCTCTTTTGAAGCACAATCGGCGAAATCATTCACACCTGCCATGGTTAGTAGAAAATAGGAAACAAACAACACAAAAGTATAATCCCTATCAATTACTAGGCACTAGAACACACTCTCAAGTGTTTTACCTTGCACTTACAAAAATCTTACCAATTGAAGCAGGTGGTACGACTCGGACAGGTGGGATGTTTGACGATGGTAGGTGTGTGATTGCGAGGATCAACCTGTACTGACCAGAAGTGTGTGGATTTCAGAAGACAGTGTATTGTAGCAAGGGTTAGCAAAATTCAATAATAGAATATCAAAGCTGAATAAGAAGCCTAAATACTTATCACAATCGCTGGCCGAGACACGTCCCTAGGACTAGTATAAGCAAGTGGGAGTAAGGAACAAAGGAAATTAGGACGCAAAGCTATAGATACACAAGAACCAGAACGGAGAACCACACACTCTCCCCTTCTCTCTATCCTTTTTTTCTTTTTTTCTCTTCTCTTTCTTCCTTTTTTTATTTTTTTATTTTTTCTCAACTAGGAGTACACCTAGTACATAAGAAGCAACCACAAAAATTGGCAGCTCGATATAATGCACGGAGTGGCCCTGGAAAAACAAGCAGAGGAGCTCTGAAAAGCGTGCAGGAACTTTGGGGCTCGAAAACTCAGTCTTGCAGGCTAAATTTCACTATTTTAGATCAGCCAAACCCGACAAGGTCAGAAAGAAGCGGATGTAAAATTTTTTGTAGATGTCTGCAGATATAAAATTTGCCCGATTTCGAGTCCATATGCAAAAGTTATGGCCGTTTTACGAAAGTAGACACAGAACAAGTCTCTGCCACCCAACTCGTATATTCGGCTAGAGCAAAAAATTTGGAAATAGGTTAAGTGCAGCCGACAAGGAGGCTAGCGATGCAAGGTGATTGACACAAGGCGGCTTGCGAAGCGGGTTATTAGCACAAGGCGGTTGCAAAACGAAACCGAGTAGAACCCGGTCTCTCAAGGTAGACTCTCACGCAACGCAACTGCTCGAACTAGATACCACGAACGCGACTCTAAACCAGCAACCAAACTCGATCTAGGACTCAAACTCCACAAAGCGAAGCTGAAATTAAACTTGCGAAGGCACAAATGGGTTTGGACAGCGGAAAACCTAACACAACAAAGAACACGGTGGTAATAAATTTTTGGGTTTTCTGGACTCTAGGTAAAAGAAACAAAGATGGATAGATGGGAATAGATGATACCTATCGGGCAACCTGTGCTCTGATACTACTTGATGCGAGACTGGGTGCCTGATCTTCCGATAGGTTCGATTTGGCGACGTGTGGACGTTCACGTTTTGAGGCTTCCGATCAGTAGATCGTCACCTCGCACTCGCTACACCCGTGTGTCTTGTCATTATCGGCCACGCTCTCATGCAGTCGACCTAACCACGAAGGTTTTGCTCCTGTAAACAATCGAAGAAATTTGCAAGAACAAAGAAAACACAACCTGAATTGCAAATGAATGTTTAGCACATGAAGTTAGGGTTCTACAAACTGATCTAGACAGCAAAACTACAATGGCAGAATAATTTAAGTAAAACCCAACCCTAACTCGATGACTTCTACTGAATATATAAGGTCTAGGGTCGGCCAAGGACCCCTGGACGCATCCCAAATGGACTCTGACATGATACAAGGCCCAATGGCCCAAAAGATGGTGATGCAGCACCCTAGCAAATTCTATTTGCCTTCTTGTTTCAATGATATCTTTTGACTCGTAAGGAATTTTGATGTGGAACCAAATCCATTGGAAAGCTTATCTCCTTATCTTTCTGTACATATGTAGAACATCAAAAATAGAGTTCATATGTAATCTGGGCGACGATTTTAGTGCAGACTGCTCTAAGAATCTGAGATGGACTCGAGCTCGATATGAATTGGGCCTCCAACTTGACTTGAACGCCTTTGCTGGCCTTGTCCACCTCCTAGTCTCTCTCCAAGTGCTTTCTGGTCCTCTCCAAAGTTTCTAATCATAATTAAATCATTAGGTAGCAATCTATTCTCAAAGTCACCAAAAAAAGAACTTATGAATGAGTTCACCTGGAGATTCAATTGTCGTGCCCGAGCTCTAGTAATTGGCCCTTACATAACAACTTGAGGATTGTTGTAAGTATCCAAAGGAGTGATGTCCTCATCAAGTTAGGTCAGTTGGAAGAAGCAAGAGACATCGTAACTATCCAGTCGGTAAGGTATCTTTAAGGCCTGCGTCGTTATCATAGTCGGAATGTTCGTGGTTGTGCCTTTTTTTGTGGGAGATCTCATTTTGAGAACAATCCAAACCACCAGAGACAGGCATAAATTATCTCCCTTATGGGAGGGGCCGTACATTATCACTGAGATGACACGTCCAGGTGCCTACCGACTAAAGACAGAAGACAGCGTCCTAGTCAACAACTCATGGAACATAGAACAACTATATCTTTTCTATACCTGAATTTTGTACTCCTTTTATGCATACAAATAAAGTTTGTTACTCTGACTCACTACGTCGCTTGTCCCAACCGATTAGTGAGTCGAGGGCTACATGATGATATATGTCTGTCGTTAATAAAACCCGATCTTATTTTATCTGAGTCATGAAGTTTTATAATGATTTTGATAAGTTTTCCCAAGTATAGCTCCATGAGGTGAACACTTTTCTTTAAGTTGATCTCAAACCACTCGGCATAGGCTGTCTAGTCAGGTAAAGCTAATGATGGCTCAGATGGAATAAACACCTAGTAGGATTTAACAGCAAATAGCAAAAAGCATTTACAATGTTTACATATTGTTTTCATTAGACACCGACTACATAAAAAGTCCTTATTTATAATGGCAGATCCTCCATGATGGCTTCGGCAGTGGCCCTAACTTGGCTGATCAGCTCCAAGCCTTCTTCCAGAGTAGTGCCTTCAGCAAAGCCTTAACCAATCGCCTCAATGTCTACTTGAGGGTAGAGGGACATGGTCATGGCCAATGCCTGGGCAATTCCTACAGCAACGCGCTCGTCTGAGTACTTCTTCAGAATTCCTAGGGCTTCCTCAAAACGCTGCGCCACTTGAGCAATGGAGTTGGAGTTGGGCCCGGCCAGGGTTGGCTGCATGATGTCTAATAAAGTTTTCGCGGAGTCAACAATGACTTCCCACGACTCCTTTATTACCTTGATCTCTTCTACGAAGGCACCGAACTGGATCTACGAATTGGCTTTGAAGGCTGCTCACACATAAAAGAGGCATCAGTAAATCGGGACATCTAGTCAGACCGAGTACACAAGCAGATATGTGACTTACTCGTGTACAAGGTGTCGACCTTGGACTTCACCTTCTCGAGCTCTTTCAGCTCCTTCTTCAGGCACTCGATCTCCAGGGACTAATTATTTAAATTTGTCTCAAGAGCTACAGCCCGAATAGAACCAAAGATCAGCAATGCAGAAAGATTTGTCAAGAGTCACTCGGGCAAAAGAGCACATACTTTTAATAGTCCCTGTTTGCGCCCAGTTATCATCCCTGGGCTTGTTCACAAAATCCCTTAGCCACTCCTCCCTCTCCTTGCTAGATTTCTCCAGGTCGTCCTTAGCAATTTGGAGTTGGCGGAGTTGAAGCAGCTAAGGAGCGAGCTCGGACAAAACTTTGCCCATCTTCTCGGACCGATCGACTACTTGGTGAGAAGCATTGAAATAGAGACAAGATAAGCAATATTGCCAGAAGATTCAGGAGAACTGCAAATCCACAAGCACAACCAGATAAGTTATGTACCTGGATGCTCCTTGAAGCGGCGACGGCGGCCTCCATTAAGCTGATTCTCTCCCTTTGAGCGGCTTGCTCATTGTGCTCAAAGCTCTCTGATTCCCCCTCTGGCGTGACCCAATGGAATGTCAGAGGGAAGTTAGGTGGAGGAGCTTCGAGGCTAGGGAGATCATCGTCATCGAAAGACTGAGAAAGTGGAGGCGAAGGAGTCCTGGGCCTTGGGTCGATCGGCGATGTGGGGTCCTGGGCGAGCTCAGGGATTGCGGCTTTGGTCACAGCGTTCCGACTAGGTGCAGATGGTGGTCCAGTCGAGGGGGTTGTCTCAGTCTTAGTGGCTGGGACGGCACTTAGCTCAGCTGGTGGAGCTGTTGTCTCGGCCTCGGGCATGGGAACTACTGTGGGAGTCGACAGCGCTGCCCCCTTGGGGTCAGCGTCACTTGGCTTCCTGTAGGATTGTTTAACAATCAAGACGATACAAGTCTATTCAAGATTTTCTGAAGATTGAAGATTTCTTATACCTTTTGAAAGTCTTGAACCTCTACCCCTGTGCAATGGGGGTGGAGGTAGCCGGTGAAGGGGCAGAAGGCCTACTCGGCGGCGGAGTGCTGTCGGTTGTCGGGCTTGTGGGCGTGGCAATCAGCGGTGGAGAACTTGGCCCAGTCGGCACTATACTTGGTGCGGCCGACTAGGGGATGGCGGTACTCAGCGGTGTGGTCCTGGTGCTAGGAGGCCTGGGGGCCACGCTGCTAGAGTCCTTGATGGTTAGGCCACCAGATGCCTTATTTGGCATGTCTTTCTTCGTGGCCTGGTCTGTTACTGGTCTCTTCCTAGCCCTCTTGGGGCTGGGTTGGGCTAACGAGGGACTAGCTGGATGCTTTCTAGTCCCACTGGCCGACTGGCCTTGTGAGTTAGAGTCAAATTCTTCGCATTCCTGCAAACATCCAGATATTACACATTGCATGGCTGGATAACGTTCATATCACACATCACAGATGGATATCAAGACAGCTATTGCGCCATATATTCACCTTTGGCCGAGGCCTGCCCTTATAGTATGGCTTGGGGGCTCTCTCTTTGTCCTCGGTCTCTACGACTCCATTGACGAAAAAGTTGAGCAAAGTATTGGTGACGATATTCTTGTCAACGAAGTCGAGGTACTCTCGGGTTGGGTCGTTTTTTCCTTGGTAATCATACCCGAAGTGGCTCCTAGCCTTCAGGGGCTGGGTTCGGCGATTCAGGAACGCCCTGGCCACCTAAGGACCAGTCAACCCTATGCCCTAAGGATATTGGAGGAATCATGGGGTTACAGTATGACAGGAGTGAGAAAGTTATTGGCCAATTCTATGCCACAGTCTTCTTTGAAGAGAGCGGACAGCATGAGTTTTAGATGAGGTGGAGGACTCAAGGGAAGGAATACACTGTCACTATCTCGCAGTTTGCAGCCATCCTGGGCATAAATGAAGATGATCTCAACAGGCTAAACTTGCACAATGAGAAGCCTCTTCCAATCCAGAGGACCATGTTCTTGTATGCAGATGGAGCACTTCGGAACTGCATGGGAACCACAAAGGGTTTGCTTCCACCCTACAAGATTCTCCGGAACATGACAAGAGTCACTCTCTCTCCCAAGACAAGAGATGCCACCGCTCTCCCAGCTCACCACTACACCTTGCTTGCCAGATTGAGGAGCACTCAGCCACTTATCAGTGTGATGAAACACATTAGGTTTGAGATCTTCAAAATTGTGATTGAGCCTAAGAGAGGATGTGCTTATGCTCCTTACATTATGAAGATGATTGAGGAAGTGTCTGGGTTGACATTTGAGAAGAAGGTGAAGCACAAATCCTATCGTCCTCCGACACCTCCTACAGTGAAGTTCCCTCCTCCACCACGGATTGTTTTTGCACCTCACAATTCAGAGTCTCCCATCAAGAAGGCTCTCAAGGCAATCTTCAGAATTTGAACTAAGAACACCGTGAAGATCAAGAAGATGGAGCGCAGGCAAAAGGAGATGATGAGGGATGCAGGGAAGACAGTCTCAGATGACTCAGAGGATGAAGTATTTGAAGACCCATTTGCAGCTTATAAGGAAGCTCAGCACATTGCTAGTGGCACCAGTCCTTCTTCCACTCGAGTTTTTAATGAGGATCCAGAGTCAGAGGAGGACACTGATGAGGATGAGGATGAGGATGAGGAGCAGGATGAGGAAGAGGAAGAAGAGGAGGAGATTGTCCCAGAGGTCCCAGTGCAGGATATTCCACATTCATCTCCGCAGGATGATGATGTTGCCAATGGAGACACCGAGATCATTCCTCTTGATGATGAGACAAGCACAGCAGGCAGCACAGCTTCTTGTGACACAGAGATTATTCACTCCAATGATGACTAAGCTCCTTCTTTCCCTGTCTTTCCTCACTTATTGGTGCCTTGATGCTAAAGAGGAGAAAAGTACATAATGAAGGGGGTCAATTTCTCTTCAATTTTGAGACTGTCGTGTCAGTCTGGTTAGAGGCTCCGGCCCTGGTAGCCAGATGCTTCGACCCCCCTCTGTTAGGCCCTCCTAGATATTTCTATCCTCTTGTATTCTATCTTGTGGACGTGTAATATTTGTGTGATGGGATGTAATGATTGTTTTCTTCTATCTTAACTTAGTTTTAGTCATTAGCATGCTTTATGTGTTGTCTTGTGATATGGTGTAATATTCTTTTCCTTTTTTGTGTGCTTCCCATGTCATATGCATCATTTATCCTGTTTTAACATGTCACACTTTGCATCCCACGAATGAGAAGAGATGAATAAGGCTTTCCATGTTCCTCCCATACAAATATGCATATGAACTTCACTTTCACACATATGCATATATTAAGGGAAGCCTAATTCACCTACTTTCATTCAAACTCAATTTATATTCATTCTGTTGTAAGATTTAACCGTGTTATCATCAATCACAAAAAAGGAGGAGATCGAAAGTGCATTTAGCCCCCTAAGTGGGTTTTAGATGATTAATGATGAAACGGTTAAGGGACTAATGAGTTTATTTAGAAATGTATAGAGATTAGTCCCAGGTTGTGTGGTGTGATGCATGGAGACCCCCAACAAAAACATGATGCAAAGCGGCGAAAAGACTCGGACTTTATTTTAATTTCTTTTGAAATTTCTTTTGAGTCATAGGAAAGCCATACTATCAAGAGGGATTTTAAATAGTGTTCCAAGACTACTCAAGTGCTTAAAGATCCAACTAATTCAGAGAATATCACTTTAACACAACACTTACACTTGGGTTGGGTGTGTTTTGCTATCAGGATCGGATGCTCCTTGTCAACGTTTTACACCGGCAATATGAATATGGGGCTATCCAGCGGATGGAAACTTGGTGGATTGCAAAGGAACACAAGGAGATTTTATACTGGTTCAGGCCCTCAATATGAGGTAATACCCTATGTCCAGTTGTGGTGTTATTCCTTTGAGGATTTGTGTTGGTCTGCCCTCATGGGGCACCCTGCCTCCCCTTATATACTGGGGGACAGGGGTAAAAGGTAGGAATCCCAGCTGGATACGGCCAAGGGATCTTCTCTTAGAGATACAATTTACCCGACTAGGACTGTATATTCCTTATCGTACAAGGCAAAGTCTGCTAGGTGCTACTATATCTCTAATTACAAGGCTAGGCCCATTCTCTGTCCGAGTGGCCCATATGCTTGTCGTGAGGCACCCGGGGCCCATGGCCTCCATAGCAACCCCTGAGATCTTCATAGTTGAGTCACAGCTGAGGCCGAGTGCTCATCCTCCACGGTGAAGATTGCCTAAGTGCATTGCTTCCGAGTACTCTTTGTCCGAGTGCTTCTTCTTCCCAAGTCCTACTTCATATCAGCTGGCAGCGAGGCTATGAAAGGCTCCATGTAGAAGTGTGAATAGTGTGCGCCGAATAGGTGCACCTATTAGGTGTAGCCCCCAACTTTGTGCTTAATTACAAAAACAATTAAACATAAAGTCAAAGATCTTTAATCTTATAGTCTTTCCCAAGTAGTATACTACTGGTATATGAGACTCTTCGGTATCATGTCAACCGGAATATGATTTATAGTCTTTGCCGAGTAGCATGCCACTCGTATATAGGACTCTTCAGCTTCATGTCAGCTAGAAAAGGTGTTTATATTCTTTCCCGAGTGGCGTCCCACTCGGAAATTAGACTCCTCAGCGTCATATCAGCTGGAAGAAATGTTTATAGTCTTTCCTGAGTAGTGCACTACTCGGAAGTTAGACTCTTCAGCGTCATGTCGGCTGGAATAATATTGCTCATGGCTACTGTTGGCCAAGCATGTAGGCCGAGTACCACTTTATAAATTCCAATCCAATATGTGGTCATGTGTACTTGAGAGATACCTGCATCCCTAATTTTAATGAAGACCAGCTTGTGACCCTTATAAGGATATATCCTCAATACCTGGTGGATAATACAGATACCAGAACACATGTGTTCAGCAATTAGGCCTTCATGAAGCATAGCTGATTACCTCATCGGTTCCTGTTGGTAGCACCAGCACTGTGATCACAACCAGCTGTTAACACCAAAATTTGGTACGATTCGTTATCATGTTCGGTTAAGGAAAGAGGCTATATCAACCGATGGAAGTTAATCCAGAAGAAGCCGAATTCAAGAAGGAATCGTGAAGACCACAGCATGGCGGTTTAATATTTTATCTATAAATTAGCTAGCTTTAATAATTTTTAGGAAACCTGACTTCGTGTCCGATCAGGGCTTGTTAATTTTCCTTTTATAGTTAGGAAACTCCTGTTTCGTATCCGATCAGGACTGTATCAACTCGGGGTATAAATACGTATGCCCAGGGACCATGTAAACTATCTTACAGATCAATACAATTTCGGTGCATTGCCACCCTTTTCGATGGGTTCTTGCTTCTCGAGCCGAGCTGCATCGGTTAGGTCCGAACTCCTGCGAGAGGGTAAGTCTCGTTACCCCGGCTACCTTATCAGCTAGGACTTCCTTGGTTAGGTCCGATATTCTAGCTGATCTACGGTAGTCGGCTTACCACGGTGTATCTATTTTGTCTACGGCTGCATTAGTTAAGTTTGATCTCTTAGGCTGAGTGGATATATCACATCACGCGTGCATAGATTTTATCGGCTTACTGGGGATAATTTATCATTAGTTTGTGCTGCATCGGTTAGGTCCGACCTACTAAACTGCCTGCGATAAGTTATTCCTACTAGGTTGATAGATTTTATGCAAGCGTCTTATCGGGATGTATAGCCGATAAGTTATCTTTTACTAGATAAAGCCGACTGCATTGTCTTGATTATTATTTTGATTATCTACACTATCATCGGTTTTCCAGCCGATGCACATGTTCTATTGGTAGTAGGCTGATTTATTTATTTATATCATTATCGGTTTCCTAGCCGATGTATAAGTGCCATCGGCAATCGGCTGGAAGGAGTCTGTATCGGCTTGTTGGCCGATTGGATCACTGATCTAATATTTTCTATCTCCTTGTCAATTGCGGGGTCAATTTGACTGGCACGCCTACGAACCTCAACTATTTAGGACCTGCACTGGAGCTAAGCAGATCTCCCAGGCCTTCGCGTGTCTAGTGCATCGAACCAGATCCCCAGCTTGTTCTCGACGCTGCTGGTGATTTTCAGTGTCAACACCAGTGAGCGGCCCATATTGAACGTGCTACTGTAGAAACTCATGTCTTGGTGGCCTAGTACCATTTTGTAGGCCCAAGCCCACGAATCGCAAACGGATCTATAAAAGGCGGGGAGAGAGAGAAAAGATTCCTTCATCTTCTCCAATCCACCAATCGTTTCGTCTTCCAGCTTCCGCGCCAAAATTTTGCCTCCCGCTCTAATAGGGTTCGCCATTGCTTGCTCTTCCCCATTGGAACTTAGGCGATTCCGCTCTTCCTCGTCTATTCCAAACCTCCAGCAACTTTTCCCCCAAATCTTCTCATCCCCTAACCATACCGAGGGCTTCAGATCTCGTGGAGGCGTCGAATGAGGAGTGGCTGACTTCGAATTGCGGGTCGGCTAAAATGAAGCTTCTGGAAAAGCAGCTGAGATTGCAAAGCCGCGATGTCATCAACTGGCGTCTGGCTGAAGGTGAATCGGTTCCGGAGCCCCAGGCCGGTGAGACCGTCGTTTTCGCCTCTTTTTTCAACCGGGGTCTTTCTCTTCCATCTTCTGAGTTCTTCCGCCAGCTTCTTGCCTTTTATGAACTCGAGTTGGTGAATTTGAATCCTAACTCAATCTTACAAATTTCTATTTTTGTGACTCTTTGTGAGTGCTTCCTGGGTGTGGAACCCCATTTGAATCTGTTTAGACATTGTTCCACATCAAACCACAGCCCTCCAAGAGCAAGGTCTAGGTGATTGGGGGGGCCGGTATCCAGCTTAGGAGCGAAATGAAGCGGGTTTATTTCAATATTCCTCTGAAATCTTCTCTCAAAGGCTGGCATAAGGAATGATTTTACTGTTCCGATCTTGAACCAAGCCTTCCTCCTTTTTTGGGTTTTCCCCCGACGGTTATAGCCAAGTGGTCGTCTTTGCCCACCTTCAAATAAATGGGGCAAGTTCACATTCTGATTGAAAAGATCGACAAGCTGAAGAGCACCGGGCTAACCGGTCCATGGGTGGCCAGACGATTCCTGACTCGGTGCATCAGGCCGCTGAAGTTGAGGTGTCACTTCGGCTGGGACTACAAGGGCAAAGGTGATCCCAGCCGGGAATACCCCAACCTGATGGACAAGTACAAGGTGACCAACATCTGCTGGATTTCTTTGCTAGCGGTGTGGTTGAAACTGAAGATACAGATCGGTCTGTGGCGGCTTATAGCCGGAAGAGGCCGCGTCCAAAGGTAACTCTTGCTGATGTTGTCTTGTCGTTCATCTGTGATGAGTACTTGCAGATATATGCCTAGATTGGCTCTAGAATATGTAATATATATTGTTGAACTGCTTGCAGTCATGTGAGAAGTTTGATGATGACTCCCAGACACTGTCGGCCATGAAGTCGAAGAAGAGGCCAAGAAGACCTTCTGCTGCCCAGCCCGACTCCAAGAGAGCAGGGAAGAGACCTGTTGAAGATCAGGGCAAGAAGAAGGTTATGAGGCCGAGTGCCGCTGCCGGGAGTCTGAAGATAAAAGACACCGCCGGTACAGCCCCCAGGCTGCTGAGTCCCAGACCGGGACCAACGCAGTCGAGCTCAACATCATCGAGCCCAATAAGAGTGCTGCCGAGTACAAGGTCAAGTCAAGTGCCACCGGGTTCAGCAACACCAAGCCCAAGGATGGCGCCGCCGAGTACTCGAGCACCCCAGCTGGCCGCACCGCAAACAGGGCTGACCAGGACGAAAACGCCGCCGCCGACTACTATGCCATCAGGCCCGACAGCCGGCGACCCTCCAATGCCATCTTTTGGATCCCCTGGACAGAAGCTCAAGTTCTCCAAGAGGTAGGTTGCACTGAATCTTCTGAAAATCTTGTTCGGCATAGTTGCGTTTTGATGTTTGACCCGTTACACAGGAAGCAAGCCGACATCGATCTCAAGGAGACCACTTCGGCTACTTCCGTTGTCGAGCTCACCCCAGCCGAGCCAGCGCGAGAGAGCACACCTGCTGAGCCGGCAATGGTCTCAGTTACAGAAACTGAGATCGTCCTGACTACAGGGCCGCCGACACCGGCCGACCAAGGGGCGGTTATCGAAGCTGTTGCTCCAGCCCCTAAGCCAACCTCCGGGGCCCTAGAGGCTGCCGAGTTGAGAGCCAGCACCCCGTCGCCGTCCTTGTCACCGTCGTCATCGTGGTTGCCCTCAGAAAGACCGGACCTCCCCAGGCTCGAAACTCCTCCCCGCAAGTTCCCGAGGACATTCCGCTGGGTGGCCCCCGAGGGAACTGCGAAGAGTTACAAGCATGACGAGGTTTCGGCGGAGAAGGAGCATGAAGACTTGCTTCGCGCCGCAATCGCCGCGTCCCAGGGAATTCAGGTATGACTTTCGCCATATTGGAGTCTTGGCAATCTTCCTTGCATGAGTGTTTTCACGCTTGACTCTGCTTTACTCTGTTTCTACCCGAGCAGAAAATCATTGACCGCTCGGAGAGGATGAACGAGGTGCTGACCCGGCTTGTCCCCCAGCTCCAAGAATTGGACCAGCTCCGGGCCTTAAAGACTAAATTGGAACAGCGCCACCAGGGGAGGGAGTTTTGGCTGAAGGGAGCTGTTAATCAGCTCAGGGACGAAAATTGGGACCAAGCCAAGAAGATTAGAGGTAAATCTCCCGAATACGTCTTCCTGACTGAGCCCTTAGTATATTTCTCCAGCTGTGTTGTTTCCCGATTGCCCAGTTGTGTCTCGGCTGCAATGTTGAATACTTGACTATTCTGATGTGCAGCCCTCGAAGCCGAGCTGAAGACCCGAACAGAGGGAGAAGTCCAGCTGAAGGAGGCCGAGAGAGCCAAGGCCGGGCTTGAAAAAGACAAGGCCGACTTAACAAGAGCCAAGGCCGAGCTTGAGAAAGAGAAGGCCGACTTGAAGAAGGCCAACGCCAAGCTTGAGAAGGAAAAGGCTGAACTGGAGAAGGCCAACGCTAAGTGGGAGGCCGACTATGAAAGTAAGTCTCCGCTCTGACAATGATCTTAACCAATCCATTAAGTACTCTATCTGCAGTTTTGCCTAACAAGTTTACTTGTCGGTGAACCCAGGCAGCTGCTAGAGCTAATGCCCAAATCTAGTTTTAGGCTTTCGCAGAGGAAATAAAAGTTGTCAAGGAGTCATGGGAGATCCTTGCCGAGTCCATGAAAGCGCTCCTTGACATCATGGATCCTCACTACGTGGGAACCAGCTCCAACACGATCTCCCAAGTGCAGACACGCCTTAATGAAGTATCGAGTGCCCTGAAGAGGTACTCAGATGAGCATGTTGTTGTCACCGTGGCCCAAACCCTGGCGATGACCAAGTCAATCTACCCCAGGGCAGATATTGAGGCCATCGGAGAGGGGTTCGCCGAGGAGACGACACCTTAGGAGGCGCTGGAGCTAATAGCCAAGGCGAGGCTGACTACAGCAGTGATCACCTGAGACCTGGGTATGTAAGAACAATCCATCATGCAGTCAGTGCTTATGAATTTTTGTAAAGACATGTGTAAATATATGTGCAATGCCGCCAAGCTCTGAATTATTACTCAGTTGTCATTAGCTTTACCCGACTATATAGTCTACACCGAGTTAGTCTATAGGAACTTAATAAAATCATTCACCGCAGAAAGCTGTACTCAGGCAAACATAACAAAGTCGTTGCAAAACTTCATAACTTAAGTAAAACAGGCTCGTATATTATTGACAAAGCACATATAATTCATGCAGCCCCCGACTCACTACTCGGTTGGAACAAGCAGCGTAGTGAGTCAGAGAGAATCTGTACACATGGAAAAGTAGAAAACTCAGGTATAGAAAGGACGTAGCTATTATATATTCCATGAGTTGCTGATGAGGGCACCGTCTTCTGTCTTCAGTCGGTAGGCGCTTGGCCGCGTGACCTCGGCTATAATGAACGGCCTTTCCCATATTGGGGATAGTTTATGCCTGTCTTTGGTGGTTTGTATTTTTCTCAAGACGAGATCTTCAACCGAAAAGGCATGGCCACGAACATTGCGATTGTGGTAGCGACGCAGGCCTTGAAAATACCTTGCCGACTGGATCATTGCGATGTCCCTCACTTCTTCCAACTGATCTAGTTCGACCAATCGGGTATTATTTGAGGTGTCTTCTAAGT
Source organism: Oryza meyeriana var. granulata (assembly GCA_003991445.1). Lineage (NCBI taxonomy): Eukaryota > Viridiplantae > Streptophyta > Magnoliopsida > Poales > Poaceae > Oryza > Oryza meyeriana. The sequence goes on from RYFJ01001641.1 coordinate 98,933, forward strand.
ATGCCCGAACTCGCGGAGAGCCAAACTCTAACTCGATTGATAGCACAGCCTCGGCACCGTAGACCAAAAAGAAAGGGGATTGCCCTGTTGCCCGACTAACCGTAGTTCTTAGAGACCAGAGAACAGATGGGAGTTCTTGCACCCACCGCCCCACGTATGGTTGTAGTCGGTCGAATATCCTGGCCTTGATACCTTGTAAGACCATGCCATTGGCACGCTCGACCTGCCCATTGCTCCGCGGGTGCGCCACAAATGCATAGCAGATCTTGATGCCAAAGTCATCACAGAAATCTTGAAAGACGCCACCCGTGAACTGAGTACCATTATATATGATGATGCAGTTAGGGACCCTGAATCGGTATAATATACTCAAGATGAAGTCCTTTGCTCGTGCCGCTATTATGGTAGCAACGGGTTTTACCTCAATCCACTTCGTGAATTTATCCACTGCAACAAACAAGTGTGTGAACCCTCCTGGCACTTTCTTGAAAGGCCCGATCATGTCAAGCCCCCATATTGCAAAGGGCCAAGAGATTGGGATTGTTTGGAGTTCTTGGGCCGGGAGATTGGTTTGTCTTACGTAGAACTGGCAACCCTCGCATGTGCGAACAATGTCTTTGGCATCTGTTACTGCTGTTGGCCAAAAAAATCCCTGCCGGTAAGCCTTTTCGACTAACGTGCTCGATGCGGCATGGTTGCCACATATGCCCGAGTGGATCGATTACAGAATCTGCTTGCCCTCCTCAGTGGTGATGCAGTGCATGAGGACACCGGATGCACTTCTTCGGTACAGGTCTTCTCTGACGACAAGGAAACTCTTGCTTCGACATTTGATTTGTTCGGCTTGACTGCGATCTTTTGGGAGTTCATCGTCCAGGAGGAATTTGAGAACAGGAGTCCACCAATCTCGACATATGTTCAGTACTTTGTCTATTGCCGGGGTAGGTTCGCCTCCCGACTGCTCTGGCACTGGTTTCTTCTTGACTAACGGCTCCATAAGTTGCTCGACAAAGATCTCTGTCAGGACCACTTCTCACTTGGATCCCATGTTTGCCAATTCATCTGCAGCATCATTGTATTGTCGTAGGACGTGTGTTATCTCCAGCCCGTCAAACTTGTTTTCTAGCTTTCGGACCTCCTGACAGTACGCCGCCATTGTGTCGTCAAGACATGTCCAGTCTTTCATGACTTGGTTCACCATGAGTTGAGAGTCTCCTCGCACAACCAGTAAGCGGATGCCGAGTGATACAGCAATACGGAGCCCATGGATGAGTGCCTCGTACTCGGCGACGTTGTGGGAAGCTGGGAAGTGGATCTGGAGAACGTACTTGAGTTTTTCGCTGGTGGAGGACGTCAATACGACGCCGGCCCCGGCGCTGCCGATCCGTAGAGAACCGTCAAAGTACATTATCTAGTACTCTAGCTTCACTGTTGATGTAGGCATTTGAACTTCCGTCCACTCGGCCACGAAGTCGGCTAGAGCTTGTGATTTGATTGTTGTCTGTGGTTGAAAGGTGATGTCGAACGTCATCAACTCGAGCGCCCATTTAGCGATTCGGCCGGTGGCCTCGCGGTTATGCAGGACGTCCCCGAGTGGATATGATGTGACCACCATGACTTGATGCGCTTGGAAATAGTGCACCAGCTTCCGGACAGTGATGAGTAGGCCGTACAGCAGCTTCTGGACCTGTGGATATCTCATCTTCGAGTCAGCAAGGACCTCACTGACAAAGTAGACTGGTCGTTGAATCTTCTGTATGTGACCCTGTTCGGATCACTCGACCACCAATACCGTGCTATCCACCAAAGTGGTTGCCGCCAGATATAGCATTAGCGGTTCTTGGGGCATAGGTGACGCCAACACGGGTGGTGATGTGAGAAATTTCTTGAAGTCTTCGAAGGCTTGCTGGGCTTCGAGAGTCTACTGGAAATTGTATGCTTTCTTCAATAGCTTAAAAAAAGGCATGCCCCATTCGCCTAGTCGGGAAATAAAACTGTTGAGTGCCGCCATGCAGCCTGTCAGCTTCTGGACGTCCTTCTGGCTAGTCGGGGGTGCCATGTTCATGATTGCATTGACTTTCTCCGGGTTGGCCTCGATGCCGCGATGCAAGACGATGAAGCCAAGTAACTTGCCAGATGGCACACCGAAGGCGCACTATTTCGGATTCAACTTCATCTTGAATCTTCGAAGATTGTGGAAGGTTTCTTCCATGTCAGCGATTAGGTCTTCTTTGGATTTGGTCTTAATCACCACGTCATCGACGTAGGCCTCCACGTTGCACCTGATCTGAGTGTGTAGACACCGCTGAATTGCTTGTTAATACGTTGCTCCAGCGTTTTTCAAACCGAACGGCATAGTGATGTAGCAGTACGCTTCAAACGGCATGATAAAAGATGTCTTTAGGCAGTCCTCCTCCTTCAGGCTGATTTGGTGGTATCCCGAGTAACAATCGAGAAAGCTGAGAAGTTCGCACCCCGCGGTTCAATCCACCACCTGATCTATTCTCGGTAGAGCAAATGGATCCTTGGGGCATGCCTTGTTGAGATCGGTGTAGTCGACGCACATGCGCCATTTACCTTTTTCTTCTGGACCAGAACTAGGTTTGCCAACCAATCCGTGTGATAGACCTCTTTGATGAATCCGGCTGCGAGAAGCTTGGTTATCTCCTCCCGAATAGCATCTTTACGGTCTCGTGTGAAGCGCCGTAGCCGTTGCTTGACTGGCTTGGCGTCTGTCTTGACATTGAGGGCGTGCTCGATCACCTCCCTTGGTATGCCTGGCATGTCGGACGGTTTCCATGCGAAGATATCCTTGTTGGCTTGGAGGAAGGTGATGAGCGTGTCTTCCTATTTGGGGTCGAGTCCGGTCCTGACTAGAGCAGTCTTGGAGGGGTCGGAAGGGTCCAGGGGGATCTTCTTCGTGTCCAAGTCCGCTGAAATTCCTGACTTCTCTGCTTTTTTCGCCGGAACTTGGTCATCCTCGACTTCAGTTGTGATGGCTTGCTGAATGCTGTTGCGTCCGACTGCCGCCTCTTGAGATTGAGCCAACTCGCAACTCTCCTTGTCGAGTGAAGGCTTGCTTGACATCGCTGCGGAGGGAGAGGACTCCTGCTGGCCCTGGCATCTTGAACACCATGTAGGTATAGTGCGGTATCGCCATGAATTTGGTGAGCATCGGTCGTCTGAGTATCGCGTGGTACGCTGTCTTGAAGTCGGTGACCTCAAAGCAGATGTTTTCTATGCGGAAGTTATCCCGCGTGCCGAAGGTGGCCGGCAAGGTTATCTGCCCGAGGGGTGTTGAAGATAAGCTAGGAATTATCCCATGGAAGGGTGCCATACTCGGCAGCAGCTCTGAACGAAGGATCTTCATCTCATCCAGGGTCTTGGCGAAGAGGATATTGAGCGCGCTGCCTCCGTCTATAAGAGCCTTCTTCAACTTGATATTTTTGATGACCGGGTCCAGGACGAGTGGGTAGCGTCCCGGGTGTGAGACCCAATCGGGGTGATCTGCGTCGTCGAATGTGATGGGCGTTTCTGACCAACGCAAATATTGGGGAGCGTCTGCTGTAGAGACCGCGTTGGCGTCGCATGCTATTAGCTTCTGTTTCCGCTTGGACTCATACGCGAATGGCCCTCCGAAGATGTGATTGAGCTTGGCCTAGGGATCTTGAAAATCATCGGCCGGGCTTGAGTCTGGCTTGTCTTTGTCCTTGTCGGCGCCAGACGATGAAGTCTGCTCAGAGGCAAACTTCTTAAGCATAAAGCAATCCTTAGCCCCGTGCTTGCCCTTGGGATGAAAGGGGCAAGGCCCGTTCATAACCTTCTGGTATTCTGGTATTCATTGTTCCTTGGGGGTCACAACCGAGTGCGCTCCACGTTGGCCACCTTATTGTCTGACTTCTGCTTGCGGCTGCCAGACTTGTTCTGTGATGGCTCATTGTCAGCTTTTGCCTTTTGGTCTTTTTGCCAGGACTCTTTCTTCTCGTCGAGGGCCTCTGCGACTGCCTCGGCCGAGTCGGCATATTTATTTGCCATATCGAAGAGAGCCCTGACAGTGGCTGGAGGCTTCCGAGTGAATTTCGCGATGAATGGGGCATCCTTTACTCCCTTGCAGAAGGCGGCGATGATGACCTCGTCCTTGATCATTGGGATCTAGTTGTACTTCTCGGAGAACCTTTTGATGAATTCGCGTAGAGACTCGCTCTTCCTCTGGTGCAGCTGATATAGATCGTGCTCGGAAGACGGCCTCTCGTAGGTCCCTTGGAAGTTAGCGATGAACCGCTCCCTGAGTTCTCCCCAAGAGCCGATTGACTGCCTTGGGAGCCCTGTTAGCCATGTCCTCACTGAGTCAGCCAGGGCGACCGGGAGGTAGTTAGCCATGGCTTTGTGGTCACCTCCAGCAGCTCGGATCGCTAGAGTATATACGGTGAGCCAGGACTCGGGGTTAGTTTTACCGTCGTATTTTTCGATCCCCGTAGGCTTGAAGCCCGACGGCCAGTTGACATCCTGTAGCTCCTGGGTGAAAGCTGGAACGCCTTCATCTTCGTGAGAGCTCTGGCTCCGATCACGACAGTTAAACCGCTCATGATGAAGACCGAAACGCTCGTGCTCATCCTCCAGTCGGCGGTGCTCGTCCTCTTCGCGTTGACGGCACCGGGCATTAATGTCTTGTCGGAGGTCATGTTGTAGACGAACTCGGAGGTCTTGGTTGAACCGGCGATCATTCTAGTGACGCCGCCGATTGTTGTTGTTGGTGTTGCCGAGTGATGTTTGCCGCGACTCCTCATGTGGCTGACTTGAGCCGGCCGCCCGGCGTCGTGCTGATGCAGACGAGATTGCCGCTGGAGAACCTGACCAATTGGTCGGTATAAGTGTTTCGCCCGACTACTGGTGCTGTTGACAGGCAGCAGCTGTAATCATCACCTTGATCTTGGCTATCGTCGGGGTGGCCTAGTGATTAGGCCCGAGCTGGAGTGTGTCCAGAAGGTTGCAGCAGCCACAACGTTCTGCTGAGGTGTGACGAAGACGTCGTGATCGCTGACTCTAGTCTGGAGGATCTGTTGTTGAGCGGTCTGCCCAGCCTTACGTAGCTCATCATTGTGAGCCTCGCGGTCGGCCTCCTCCTGTTGCCATAGTCGGCGTGCCTCCTCTTGCTACTCCTCTTGTACTCGACGCACCTCTGGTGAAGGGGTTGAAGCCATGAAGATCTCGCGAGGAAGAAGGAAACTCGCTAGACTGGTGTCCGAACTGGTGTTCGAACCGCTGTCCGACTTAGAGTCGGAATCCGAGTAATTGATTGAGTAAGGACGACTCCGACCTCCCTAGATCCAATCTGGAGTGGCTCTGGGCCATGTCCAAACTGAATCGCAGGGGATCGAGTCTGCCGCGTGAGGTGTAGATTCGTGGTGTCGCCGAGTCTATAAGGGAAATTGACGATCTCTCCCCCTCCTAGCCCGACTCAGGCCAGCTCGAGGCCGAGCGCGAGTTGGACGCCGAAGGAGAGAGTTGTCCCGAGACCCGGACAAGTGGTGGATTGCCGCAGCACGTCGACGAGGGTGGCCACAACGTCTTGTGGACCAACTGGCGTGGAGTCAGCTGGTTCCTCGGCCGGTTGGATTGGATCTACGTCAGCCAAGGTGAGGTTGCCGAACATGTCGGCGACGAAGTCGAGGCTTCCGAATGAGACTGTATCTCCGGGAGAGAATTTGTCGCCTTCGACTCCTGGTGTTGGATCCATCGAGCTTGTAGATGTAGATTTTGCCGAAGCCCCTACCTAGCACACCAATTGTCGATGTTTTACACTAGCAATATGAATATAGGGCTATTCGGCGGATGGAAACTCAGTGGATTGCAAAGGAACACAAGGAGATTTTATACTGGTTTAGGCCCTTGATGTAAGGTAATACCCTACGTCGAGTTGTGGTGTTATTCCTTTGAGGATTTGTGTTGGTTTACCCTCATGGGGCACCCTGTCTCCCCTTATATACTAGGGATAGGGGTACAAGGTAGGATCCTAGCCGGATATGGCCATGGGATCTCTCTTAGAGATACAATTACCCGACTAGGATGTATATACCTTATCGGTATACAAGGTAAGTCTGCTGGGTGCTACTATATCTCTAATTACAGCTAGCCCATCCTCTGTTCCGAGTGGCCCATATGCTTGTCGTGAGGCACCCAGGGCCATGGCCTCCAACTCCTACACGGGGTTGAATGCTCCAACCTGGTTTTCTAGCCTGCAACTAAGTGTTGGTCAGAGGCACCTAGCCTAGGGGTCGGCT